>PNEQ01029853.1:0-14687 GCA_003012365.1 Medauroidea extradentata | reverse complement strand
TTCATTATTGTGTATAATTTGCTATTGAAGCATCTATCATACTTCATTATTGTCTATAATTTGCTATTGAAGCATCTATCATACTTCATTATTGTGTATAATTTGCTATTGAAGTATCTATCATACTTCATTATTGTGTATAATTTGCTATTGAAGCATCTATCATACTTCATTATTGTGTATAATTTGCTATTGAAGCATCTATCATACTTCATTATTGTGTATAATTTGCTATTGAAGCATCTATCATACTTCATTATTGTGTATAATTTGCTATTGAAGCATCTATCATACTTCATTATTGTCTATTATTTGCTATTGAAGCGTCTATCATACTACATTATTGTCTATAATTTGCTATTTTAGCATCTATCATACTTCTTTATTGTGTATAATTTGCTATTGAAGCATCTATCATACTTCATTATTGTGTATAATTTGCTATTGAAGTGTCTTTCATACTTCATTATTGTGTATAATTTGCTATTGAAGCATCTATCATACTTCATTATTGTGTATAATTTGCTATTGAATCATCTATCATACTTCATTATTGTGTATGATTTGTTATTGAAGCATCTATCATACTTCATTATTGTGTATAATTTGCTATTGAAGCGTCTATCATACTTCATTATTGTCTATAATTTGCTATTGATGCATCTATCATACTTCATTATTGTGTATAATTTGCTATTGAAGCGTCTATCATACTTCATTATTGTCTATAATTTGCTATTGAAGCATCTATCATACTTCATTATTGTGTGTAATTTGCTATTGAAGCGTCTATCATACTTCATTATTGTGTATAATTTGCTATTGAAGCATCTATCATACTTCTTTATTGTGTATAGTTTGCTATTGAAGCGTCTATCATACTTCATTATTGTGTATAATTTACTATTGAAGCGTCTATCATACTTCATTATTGTGTATAATTTGCTATTGAAGCATCTATCATACTTCATTATTGTGTATAATTTGCTATTGAAGTGTCTATCATACTTCATTATTGTGTATAATTTGCTATTGAAGCGTCTATCATACTTCATTATTGTCTATAATTTGCTATTGAAGCATCTATCATACTTCATTATTGTGTATAATTTGCTATTGAAGCGTTTATCATACTTCATTATTGTGTATAATTTGCTATTGAAGCGTCTATCATACTTCATTATTGTGTATAATTTGCTATTGAAGTGTCTATCATACTTCATTATTGTGTATAATTTGCTATTAAAGCGTCTATCATTTTTCATTATTGTGTATAATTTGCTATTGAAGTGTCTATCATACTTCATTATTGTGTATAATTTACTATTGAAGCGTCTATCATTCTTCATTATTGTGTATAATTTGCTATTGAAGCATCTATCATACTTCATTATTGTGTATAATTTGCTATTGAAGCGTCTATCATACTTCATTATTGTGTATAATTTGCTATTGAAGCATCTATCATACTTCATTATTGTGTATAATTTGCTATTGAAGCGTCTATCATACTTCATTATTGTGTATAATTTGCTATTGAAGCGTCTATCATACTTTATTATTGTGTATAATTTGCTATTGAAGCATCTATCATACTTCATTATTGTGTATAATTTGCTATTGAAGCGTCTATCATACTTCATTATTGTGTATAATTTGCTATTGAAGCGTCTATCTTACTTCATTATTGTGTATAATTTGCTATTGAAGCGTCTATCATACTTCATTATTGTGTATAATTTGCTATTGAAGTGTCTATCATACTTCATTATTGTGTATAATTTACTACTGAAGCGTCTATCATACTTCATTATTGTGTATAATTTGCTATTGAAGCGTCTATCATACTTCATTATTGTGTATAATTTGCTATTGAAGCGTCTATCATACTTCATTATTGTGTATAATTTTCTAAACACACAAGAAATTTGTTATGCACATTTTCTTTATGTGTTTAACTAAGGACAACAAACTTACCGATCACATCTCAAATTATAGAGAAAGATCAGAAGTTACATCCAGTTACGTTACTCAGATTTAGCAATTAATGTGGTTGTTAAAAAATTATTTACTGTGTAAACGGTTCTGTAACCTCTAAACTAAATACCTAATTCGATGGCATTAGTTTTTTACCAACAGACATAATGCTTCTCGGAATTATTTTCATGGTATGTATTCACTGGCCCCATTACAATGCTGTTCATATTTCTGGATCTAGAATATGTCTTACTATTGTGACCGTTTGGAACAATTAAATGACTAATAGCATACATGGTTTGCAGTGACAGGATTAAAACAGTTTCTGATGTACTGTAAAATTATGTCAAAAATAATATTTATTCCCAAAATCACTCAAAATATTACTAACACGAAACAATGTCATGAACCTTGATAACTGTTACTGACGTCAACATAGTTTTGTATGAGCCAGAGTGTGCACTTTGAACTAGACCTATGCCACAGTTACTTGCAGAAGACCTGAGTTCGTCATTTTTTAATACAGACAATGATGGAAACTACACGCCATCAGATCAATTATCCGATGACAGTAGAAGTCATACTGTAAGACTATTGCCAAATACTGCTGCAGCCTAAACACGTGAAAAATGTAATTTTACAGATCTAGAAACATTTGCAGAAAATTATAAGGGTCATAAAGTGTTCGGGATGTAGCGAAGAGGAATCGGGCGGTAGTAAAAGGGGTGTGGAATTCTGGTTAGTCTTACACTGAAAATAAAGTAATGGCAAAACCAGCGAGACAGTTGCGACCATTTAGCCATAACTGCCGATACAGATGCAATGAACTATTGCCGATCAAGAAAGGCAAACACTTTTCACTGAATATTGGTAGCTGGGATTTGCAAACTGTATTTTTAGGTAGCAGCGTTAATTTAAACAGACAAAAAGACAAGAAGTAGGTTCTAAAAAGTCAAAGAAGCACAGTAATATAATAACAATGAAAAATAATAATTTTTGTAAAGAGTTTTATGAAAACTAGAGACATTTCAAATATTTGATTTAGTATAGTTGCAACTAAGAAATCTGAAGGTGGTATGTCATCAAAAGATTAAGGCGGCCAATCAACACCTAAAAATAAAATACTGTACCTAAACATAAGATAAATTTTGTCAAGAAGCATTTTGAATCTGTTCCAAAGTACGTTTCTCATTACTGTAGGACTCACTGTCCTCTGAAAAAGCTCTTCCTAGAAAGCATTAATGTCATGTACAACCTTCACAGAGATGTGTGTGAAATGCCGATGAAACTAGTGTGAAAGAATGGGCGTACCACAGTTCTTTCAACATCTAGTTTAATCTGGGTTGACACTGCCAGAGTTCATACATTTGTGGCAAATGTGCGAAATTCAACAATTTGTTACGCAGTTGTGATCCCGACAGTGAGAAAACAAGGAACTAGAAAGGGAAAATATGTAAGGTCCTACACCTCAGTATAGCAGTGTGTGCCAAGCAGCGGAAAAAAAAAAACATAAACTCGATCAGACACCATTGTGATAATTTTTTACTTGCAAAAAATGTTACCAACACCTCGTCTTTCAACAAAAAATGTATATTATATTCGCCAGCTATGGAAATATAATTGCTGAATTTTGGCCTGTATAGCAATCTGTGTATGCGAGGACATGCTTAATTTTAACATCTAAGCATGGCATCGCATACACAGATTGCTATACAGGCCAAAATTTGAAAGTCTACACAGTAAATTTTTTTTTCCATCATAAAATTCCAGGAGCCTGAACAAACTTTCAAAGAATGTGTTCAGGATTTTCGGTTGATAAAGAAGCGAAACGTAACGAGATGCGTATGTGTGTTACTGATCACTGGGTAACTGTCGTTAGCAGAGCTAATAAAAAGTGTAATAATACTAGAAGGTGTCGTAATGATTTTGTGTCCATATCAAATATGAGTAAGTGTACCAAAACCAGTGTTAAGACAAGCAAAAAGGGTGACAATGTCGATTGGTGAAAAATTAGATGGATCCATGTGGAAAAAAGAACATTCGTTTGACATGTTTTATAAAATGGCATTAAATGAAGACATGGCATTTTAATGTGTTAATTTCTCCAAACCTTGCAATGGAAGACGTGCACTCCAGTCCTTGTATGATGAGCCAATAAAATTCAAGCAAGACAGGTGGAAATATTTGCAAGAACAACAAATGTATATTTCCCACAAAAATATACCATGCTTTCTTTGAAAATCTTATTTATGAATAAGTACCTTTAGAAACGCAAACCCGAAGGGCTAATGGGGAAAAAGAATGACAGAAGAGAAGAAAATTCAGATGTTTATGATGCCCTTCCTGGAGCACACATTCAATAACTCGTAGCAGAAGAAGCAGATGGGAACGGTAGAGAAGATGGGTCTGCGGATAACGTTCAACTGCGGACCTGAAGGAGACAGAGATAAAATAATGGCAGACGGAAATGTGAGGCGAACATTAATGAAACCCTTACGCAGTAAACATTAAAGAAATGGCGACAGGAGAAAAAGCAGATGTAAATGATGGAAATTCTGAATCAATAAATGAATGTGTTATTTCTGATGAAGCAAGTGCTATTTTGAATAGCGATACTGAGTAAACTTTGATTGGACCACAAAGACAGTAATCACACATAATCAACTACGAGCGAATATTTTAATAAAATTTATAATATTTACAATTGTATCACTGTGTTCCAAAATTATTTTCATTTCCAAATGATTCAAGTGATTTTAGGACCTTATAAATAATTATGTACATGTTCCAAGTATGTCAAATTAATAATTTCTGAGGCAAAAGTGTACAAATAAAAACTTTGTGCAGTCATATCTTACTTAGTCAAGTGTGGGATATTTCTATTTACAAATACAACTTAATGTATATATTTTTAAATACTGCTGATGTTTCGCTTGTATCAAGGCATTTTCAGTGACCTATAATTTTATGTGCTGTGCTATGAAAGGTATTATATTAGCGTTGATAAGTGATACGATTTAAGTACCTAAAATGTTATATGTAAAACTGTGAAATGTGTAGTATTATAATGCAATATGTACATTTTAAATTTTATGTTAGTTGGGTTTAAGTTGGACTAGTATAGGTATCGCTAAGTTCTGCACGACTTCACGAGACAACTGTGTAGGCTAAGAAAGGTATATCAGAGTTGTGATAGTTATATCCAAAATAGTTTAAATTGATATATAGTTTTTTCAGGCAGGCAGCGTACATACTTGTATTTGAAGTTAGTTTGGTTTTATCGTCGTCACCTCATTGTGACATAATATGCAAAAGAGCATTTGCTGTTTGGTGAGCAGAGGTCTAATGTCGAGGTCCAAAATTCAGGTCAAATTGAGAATACGTATAGGTGTTCAGATGTTAGTGAATCCAGATATGAATCTGAAGGGTTGATGAATCCATAAGTTAGTGAATCAATAAGTTTTCGAATCCATACTAACGAAGAAGTCACGGACCAATCACGAACGAGTTGCGAAGAAGTTGTGACGAAGTTACGAAGGTGTCCCGAAGGTTCACGAATAAGTCACGAAGAGTCATAAAGGATTCACGAAGATTCTTGAAGGAGTCACGACGGAGTCGCGAAGGTTCGCTATGAATCAATAAAGCAAATACAAAGTTGGATTTTGTGTGTCCGTGCATATGAAATAAGCCTATAAGTCTAATAAATTAATATTTAATTTTATTGGTCTTCAAGACTTGTCGGCAGCGAGTTCATTAGAGACAGTTGCAGAACCTGACAGTCACAGGAACAAGGAGATGAATCAGTCATGGTTTCTCTCAAATATCCATCCGTGAATTCGCGTGAAGCAATTTCTTACAACAGTGGAAAATACGAAACCGTGACAGTTGGAGCTGAGAATCGAACCTTGATTCTCACGAATACAAGTCCAACGCATAGCCGTTGCTCCATGTCAGTCGGTGTAGGTTGAAAATGAATACGTGCTAAGTATGGTTACGACAGAAAATAAGGACAATTATAAAGGACAGTTTATAAAGCCGAGAAGCGAAGTTTAAAAGCGATGAATATGGAAGGGAAGAATCGGACGTAAAACAGAGGTCTTAAGTGAGGTTAAAAACTGTACTTGATTAAGAGAAGCTAGGGATTATTTTAGTGTCAACATGATATATGATGCTATATAGCACAGTATACTTAGACGATATAAGTCAAATAATTCATGTTGCTTGAACGATGCATGGGTAATAGTGATAAGATGAGAAATATTGTACGTTAGAATGCATGTGCAGTATGCATGTACAGTCTGTCAGATTATGTGTGTACGACGGACGATATAGCCAATGTGACAATATGTTATAGTAGGGGTAATTTATACAGTATAGCCGACACAACTGACTGGCATGCCGATGCCGGCCATGGGCCCAGGTTTCTCGGCTTTGCATACAATTATTTTCTCAAAGCCCAGAAGAGAGCCGATACTGTAAAATTGCAGTGTAACGTTTTTGTAAGTTGGTTTTACTGTGTAATGTAATTTTTCCAGACACACGGTATTAGGACTGGATTTAGTTTCTTGGATTTTCTCCGTTGCGATACAGATGACTGTTAGAGTTAACTACAGAGAATAGTTAAAATAGAAGAACATAAATATTAAATAAGCAGAGTATGCTTTAGTCAACAGAATACGTACAGAACATAAAATTACATAAATGTAATCGGGTGAAATAAAAACAAGAATATACAGATAAAAAATCAAAATAAAAGAAAAACCCAAGACACCTCCAAGGCAGACAACCTAAATTTGAGGTCTGCTTGGCAAAGAGACAAATAAATGTATGACCCACAAAATAAAAACACACAGATGAGGCGAAACAAAACCAGTATTATATATCAGATACGGAACAGAAAACAACATACGACACAAAAATGACGCGAAACAAAAACACAGTAGATATCAGACACGAACAGGGAAAAAAGCGGCACAACGACGAGACGAAACAAAACACAGTAGTTTTCTTTGACAGCCATTTATATCGCAATGGAGTATACAAGAAACTAAATCCATCCACGCACGCCCATTATACAATGCTTTCAAAGATCATACAGTAATAAGGCTGTGTTTTGTCACGACGTAATCAGATTAGGTACTGTATGTAGTAAAAACCAGTTATAACAAAGTTACAGTGCGATCTAACTGTATCGGATCCCGTTTATCTTAAAAAAAGAAAGTATCGTTAAACATGTAGAAACTCATACCGAAGCGCTTAAATCAACCTTCATAAACTACTCATCAAGGTGACATACGCTGATGTGCGGTAAGGACTACTATGCTGCACATATATTACTTACTATCGATCCTACGCACGAAGAGCTAATAATTGAAGGTTGGTGTTTAGCGAAATATTATTTGTATGTGAAAAATATGTGCCAAAAAATTATTTTACAATACTAGCCAAGGTTATGTTACGTTATAAACTACGCTGTATTTTTTACGGTGTAGTTGTGCAACAAGACCAGTTTTAACCTGGTTTAGGGCACTGAAATAATAAGTTCCATTGTTGAGGTGGCTTTGGATTTAAGTAATAATCTTAGTGGGGTTGGGTGTATGCCTTAAGAGGTATACATACGCATACCACAAACCAAAAATTGGGGTCCAGGTGATTTGTAAATAATATCAACGGTTATAAATAATTATTATTTGTGTTACGTCTACATACATGTTTATGTACCGGTGCCCGGTACGGTACATAATTTTAAAACTAAAACATAAAGTAGCAACGAGAGGGAATTTTCACACTCTCAAAGAGGGAAATAAGAGAATTTTCGCCATCAAATACGGTAGTTCGTAACATGTAACATTATGACCTGGCATGACTCTCCAGTGTCCATTCGGCTTTCTGAGGCCATGGGGGTTACGTCTTCTGCCCCTGCACCCCCTGAACACGAAGCTATCATGCAAGAGATCGACACAGTCTTCCAGGAAGACACAGAGCTCAGCAAGAACCCTGAAGTCACCGAAGAACTAACGCCCTTGGTGCAGCTGATACTCATCTGGACTACACCTGCCCTCTTCCAAGCTGAAAAAATATCTCAAACTATCATGATCCAGCTGAAAACGGTCAAGAACATTGGCCACACATACACAAAGTAACGCAGCCACGATAAGAAACTGCAACACACACTTACACACAATTATTTTCTGGACTGCATAGTTTCTGCACTTTCGCAGGGCAGTTTGTTATACTTAGCTGTTTGAAAATCAATATACACTTGGTAATGGTCAGAGGAAAGTTTGTGCTCTACTATGAGGTCGAAGTAAGTCGTGAATTGTTTATTTATAACTATATCAAGTACATCTGGCTGTTTATTTATCGAAGTAGGATTAAATGTCGGCTTAAACTGAGCCATTACTTCGTAATTTCAACTCATTTGGTGCCTTTGTACAGTGACACAATTTTCCGTTCTATTCCACGAATGCCAGTTTGGGTGTTCAGCATTTAGATCTCCTAGGACTAATAAAGCATGGCCTACAATGATAACTAATTGGTCTAGATTGTGGACATACGCCATTGCTCATGTTTAGCTGATCAAACCTGTGTTGAATGACAAAATACGAAAACAAACAAGAAAAAAAACAGATATAAGTATGTATGTGTGTGTATGTGTAGGTGTGTGTATATATACATACATACAAGTAGATAGATTATGTTCCTTCTGAAGCAGCGGGTTGCGGGTGAGGTGCTGAGGTGCCATGTCCGCCATCTTGTTTCCGGCGGCCATCTTGTTTCCGGTCGCCATCTTGGATTACATCACTTTCAAAATTTTCCAAAATTTCCAAAAATTAAAAAAAAAATTCTAAAAATATTTTTTAAATCATTCAACATCTTGGAATGATTTTCCCCCCGCCAATTTCATCAGTCATTTGTTTACATGTTCTGGAGGCCGCCATATTAAATTTTTAAATTCCCACCAATTTTCAACAGTCATTTGTTTACATGTTCTAGAGGCCACCATATTTAATCTTTAAATTTTCGCCAATTTTCAATAGTAATTTGTTTACATGCTCTGGAGGCCGCCATATTTAATGTTTAGAATTCCCTCGCCAAAATAATCTATTATTATATTCTCTCTCATTCATCAGCTCTCCAGCTATAACTCTCATCTCCTATTCCTCCTGCTCTCTCAATCCACTTATACTTTCGTCCTGCTCTCTTATTCATCAGATCCCCAGCTACAAGCATCATCTTTAATTTCTCCTGCTCTCTCATTCCACTCATACTTACCTCCTGCTCTCTCATTCATCAGCTCCCCAGCTACAAGCATCATCTCTCATTTCTCCTGCTCTCTCATTCCACTCATACATTCCTCCTGCTCTCTCATTCATCAATTCCCCAGCTACAACCGTCATGTCCCACTCCTCCTCCTCCCCTCCCTTAACTCCCCTCCCACCGACCTCTTCCTGCTTCCCATTGTACATCACCTTGGTAAGGGGTATCGTAATCGGCAGCCATCTTTGTTTCCTATTTACTCACTTGATTCGATTCCACCAGGCGACATATGTGTTTAAGGACGACATGGAATGTACCATAGACAGGACTCTCGCCCCTATCATCACTATTATTTTTACGCTTACCTCTAGGCAGTATAATACTTCGTTGCTGTATCGCCGACATCATGATATTCATTCTCAATTATTCCATACTTCAAAACCTTTTACAGTAATGTAAAAGTGTAGCATGTAAATACTGATTGAGTGTACAAGGACTGGTGCATCTGATGCTCTTTAAGAAAAAGTTATGACAAGCTTATGAAATAATGTCCCTCAAGATACGCACTGTAAGTTTTAAAAATCTAATTTATTTAAAAATTAAAAACACTATATCCACAACAACACAATAAAAAACTATATACACAATATTTACACTACATACACAGTACACTATTCTTGAGACGACTAGGCAGGTCCTCGTCCCACCAATGTCTGGAGGAGAAGAGTTTACTCCTGGAAGCGAGCGGTGGCGGTGTGGAGGATCTCCGCCATGACGTGCTGAGCCTGTAGCTGGTGCTGCAGCTCCAGGATTCCCTCATGCGGGCCCCGAACCTGGGCCCGCAGCGCACAGGGCTCTCGCCGCACTTCCTCCCTAGCATCCACACCTTCCGCCTCTTCTTCCTGCTCGCTATCATTGTATACTTTGTCCAGGTCCTTGGTTCACACGGTGGATGAGCCCATTGTTGAACACAGAGCGTACTCACTGCCTTCATTCTCAAGGGGTAGAACCTCGACCTTGGAGACACCCATCACGGTAGCCCTGTAGTGTTGTCCTCTTCATTGCTCCACAGCAATGGTAGAGATGGATGCACCGGTGTAGCCGATCTACGAAGTGACGACCTGCTTCGGTCGCACCCAATAAGAATGAGTGGTGGTGCTGGGGTATATGCCTCCTTATAAGTTGAATTATATCATCAAATGCTTCGACGTCTTCCTCTTAAAAGGCACGGAACACTTCCTGCTAACTCGACTAGACAAAATGAACTGGTAGAGGTGTAAACACCCGCTAGCCTCCCTGCACGCATCCTCTCTTCGCACATCGGACAGGTCTCTACGCGCGGAGCATGACTCAACCAGGTCTGCGGCTGCACACGGGACAGTCCAGCGCCTCGCGAGGGAGAGATGACGAAACTGCTCGCCTTACTCCGACCAGCTCATCGCCTCGAGTTTCAACACGCTCAGAGTACATGGGCACAGTCATCACAGACTGCCTCCCAGACACACCAGTAGCAGTTTTATACCATTACTAGTAAAATAACTTTTGCTTTTAAATAATAACACAGAAATTTAGTTTTAAACAATTATAATTATTTATTCCTTCATGCATAAGAATTCACATTATTTATACATAATGTCGGATTGGCGAATCCAACTGTCGTGGCTTGCATCGAACCCCAGCCATCGCACAAGAACTTTATTTCCTTTCTTCTTCAATACCTTCTCGACCAAATACGTGTTTGGATACTTGGTAACTTGAATTTCTTCGCTGTAGAAGCCTCCTCGAATAGCCATGCCTTCCACATCTTCAAGGTAGTAGATCCTTGGTTCGTAGTGTCGAATCTTGACCACTTTAAATATTTCAGTGCTCCAGTTTGGTGTGTAGCCTTTAGTAAATGTTCCCTTCACTCGCGATATCCTTACATAGTCTCCAACCTTCACTTTATGCATGTGCAGGTCTAGTTTCTTCTTATTTTTATAAACAGCATGCAGTAAAGAGTTGTCCTTGACTTCCACAGGCTTCATGTTCGTGGTCCGATGTACTTTATTGTTATAGTTCGAGACCAAACGAGATAAAATATCTATCCACCTGTAGTTTCCTTGAGCTGAGAATTTTTTCCACATTTCATTCTTCAAAGTACGATTAAAGCGTTCCACAATACTAGTCTTAAGACCACTATGGGTTGAATAATGGTTTATTTTATATTTTGACATCAGGGCTAGGAAATTAAAATTTTATTATTCCTTGCCGAGGTCAGTGTGAAGGTTCGTGCATTAGTTACGTCTCTGCTGCCCTTAGTTTTTATGGTCACAGCCCAAGCATATTTACTGTAGCAGTCAATAACAGCCAGCATGTACTTGTAGCCATTATTCTTGCGAGCATAAGGAATCATTTCAACCAAGTCTGCTTGATACAAGTCCTTCAAACCAAACACCTGTACTTTACGTCGAGACCAGTTTCACCTTGCAGGCTTGTGAAGCTCGCTAGCAGTCTTTTGAGGCCTCATTCTATGTATCTGTCTTCACGCAATTCTTCGATGATGCTAGATATTTCATTTGTATGTGAATTATTTCTGGCCTGCTGAGAGGCAACTAGTATACGTCTGTCTACAATTTCGTTAACATCATTCCAGTAAACATATTCAGGAAGTCTCCCATCTTCTTTTTTCTTATGTAGATCGAGACCAGAACCAATAACTATACAATGATAAACTTTAAATACAATCTGTCTAATGAACACATCTTACCTTTAGTCAGAGTATCCACGAGGTAGAGTGTTTACTCCGCCTTCACACACACATCGCTTGTTGTCTAGCCAAATAAGTGCCAGTTTGTTGCTACGCTTGGAATATAGTTGCTTCTTTCATGATCTTATACTGCGTACAGTTACTCGCATAGCCTTCTCTCTGTTCAGAGCACTGATGTAGTCCCGGTGTCCATGTAGACCAACTGCTAGTCATCCCTGTACTTAGCCTTCATTATATCATAATGGAACCAGTACATGAGCGTCTTCAACAGGTCGAGTACAGCAAGGCCGGCATAGATGGACTCAAGTTTCACAGGCGACATGTTTCTGAGCAAATAATTCTGTTTTTAAAGGCAGGTTTAGCAGCTAGATTCTTGAGTCGCTTTTCATTACACACAAGACTCATTCTTTGTCTGTTGCGCTTGTTTTCCATGAGTTTCCCGTAGACCGCGTTGTTAGCCAGCTTGTAAAAGTCCTTCTCAAACTCAATTGTTGCTGCTGCACGTTTAGCTGTATTCAGCCGAACATATAGCTCAAACTCCAACACAGTGTGAATTTTGGTCACCTTAAGATCATGGCTAACAGCTTGTTTGAGCATAATATTGGGAGCGATTTAATTCTTCTTATCTACCGATTTAGTAATCAGTTTTTTCTGTGATGATCTTCGAGGACATTCGTTTATCGGCAGAAATGGTATATCTGTGTGTTCCTTGTGTAGTTTAGGAGTATACATTACATCACCGAGTGATTTTTCAAATGTATTTTTTTTTTTTCGTTGTGTGGGATGATAGCAATGTCCTTGCTGTCGTATGTCAGTTCTCTGAAGATAAAGTTTTCATCATAATTATCCTAAATTGTGAAAAAATACAGGAAGTTTCTTTGGAAGTCTATTGAGCAAATTACGTTAGTTTCAAGCCGCACCAATGTACTTTCACTAAAGTGACTGTGATCGTGCACCTTCACGTGAGATAAAAAAAATTATCTTCAGTAGTATGATTTGGGGAGTCCGAGCACAAGGGGGTGAGAGGTGTGGAATTGTGGATTCTCCCGCCTACTTGGATAACCTTTACCTTGACCTTTGTGTCACTTCTGGTCACCATCTCGTTTTTTGCTGCCATATTCGATTACACCACTTTCAAAATTTTACAAAATTAAAAAATTTCTAAAAATTATTTTTATTCCATCAGCCATCTTGGTTTTTCATTATCTCCTGCTCTCTTATTCCACTCGTAATTTTTCTTCCTCTCTCATTCTACCTAACTCTCTGCTGTAGGCAGCCATCTTGGTACACCATATCTGCCATCTTGGATTTTCATTTTCTCCCACTCTCTCATTCCATTCGTAATATTTCCTGCTCTCTCATTCTACCTAATCGTCTGCTGTAGGCAGCCATTTTCGTGACCATCTTGTTTTTCAATTTCTCCTGCTCTCTAATTCATCAGCTTCCCAGCTACAACCCTCATCTCACATTCCTCCAGCTCTCTCTCATTCCACTCATACTTTGCTCTTGCTCTCTCATTCATCAATTCCCAGCTACAGGCCTCATCTCTCATTCCTCCTGCTCTCTAACTCCGCTCATACTTTCCTCCTGCCCTCTCATTCATCAGTTACTCAGCTACAATCCCCATCTCCCATTCCTTCTTCCCTCCCTTAACTCCCCACCCACCAGTCTCTTCTTGTTTCCCCTTGTACATCACCTTAACAGGAGGTGCCGACTGCAGCAGCCATTTTTGCTACCTACTTACTCACTTGATTCGACTTCACCAGTACACATGTGTGTTTAAGACTGATGGGTAATGTACCATAGGCAGGACTCTCGCCCCTATCACCAATATAATTTTTTTTTATGAATGCCTCCAGGCATCAAGATTGACATGTCTTGACAAGTATGATACATCATAGTAATTTTATTTTATTTTGTGTATTAACTGCAGTATTATACTTTTCAATTAATTATTTCTATTTAAAACATTTTATAGTAACTAATTATAATGTAGTAGTGTACTATGTATATACTGATTGAGTGTTCAAGGACTGGTGCACCTGATACTCTTTAAGAAAAAGTTATGACAGCATGCTTCGGCGTCTTCCTCTAACAAGGCACGGAACACTTCCTGCTCACTCGACAAGACAATATGAACTGGTAGAGGTGTAAACACCTATCAGCCTCCCTGTACGCATCCTCTCTTCACACTTCGGATGTGTCTCCACGCGCGTGTGGAGTATGACTAAACAAGTCTGCGGCCGCACACGTGACAGTACAGCTCATCGCGAGGACGAGATGACGAAACTGCACGCTTTGCCCGACCAGCTCATCGCCTCGAGTTTCAACATGCTCAGAGTACATTTGCGCAGTCATCACAGACTGCCTTCCAGGCACCCCAGTAGCAGTCAGGGACAGATCCACGGGGGAGGCGATCGCCCCCCCCCCCCCCAAACATTGCCCCCTGTTCGGAGAGAAAAAATAAATATTATTTCAAGCAACCAATGTTCCTCTGTATTAGAAGGATACTAGATACAGTACCAAAATATTACTTTTATATTGTGGTGAACCTTCAACTTTACCGTCTTTGGCACGACTCTTAACGTTTCAAGCACAGGCAGGTGGACACCCCTGTGTTTCTTATAACATAACCGTCTCTCCTCTCCTTCAATGTGCAGGGCACGGGAACAGTAAGTGTCCCGGCTAATCCTCTCCAACCCCT
>PNEQ01029852.1:0-14687 GCA_003012365.1 Medauroidea extradentata | reverse complement strand
GGAAAATTTTAATGTAAATTTCTCTACTCGCATCCCCAATTAATATGTTGGATCCCGCCGTATACATCCTTATACCTGGTTACGTTGGCCTACTTAATTTGTTATAAACAGAGAAAAAAAAAACATTTTACGACAAAAAAACTTGAAATTACTGTGTGATAAGAGGCCAAGTAAGTGCTACGTGCCAGTGCACGTCACACTATTCTTGTAATGATATTTCGTACAAGAGCAGACAGTGTTTCAAACAAGAACAGCACCACAGGACTGTGTCTGAAACTCTCTCAAAAAAGATTCAACTTCTTTAGATAGAGTGAGTGAGAGATTTTGGTCAGCGCTTAACATCGAGTCTTTAGCGCCGGTGAGGGGTGACATGGTGTGAGTATGGAGCAGCGCTGGGCGGGGGAAACGGGAGATCCCCGAGAAAACCTGCCGACCAGCGGCATTGTCCGGCATAATTCCCATATGCGAAAATCTGGGGACCGACCCCGGCGGGAATTGAACCCGGATCATCTTGGTGGGAGGAGAGAGGTCTGACCTCTCTGCCATCGCTGCCCCTCTTTAGATAGAGATTGAAAGAGAGTGAGTTTGGCCAATAACAACCTATCTTTGAGACAACTAACAATACTTTTGAAACTACTGCACTTCGGTTCCACAGGCGTGCCTTCAACTGTTTTTACATATTTTTCTATGCAAGGAAGAACTTGCAAAGCTCTTGATATGTCAAGCCACCTAACACTGCAAAATTTCAATGGGGAAAATAGAACTTCCTGTAATCTGAACGTAATCTCCTCGTCTGGCAGGGAAATCTTTGAACAAAAATAAAACAAAGCCCGAAGGAAATCATTAAGATTTCATTCAGTTCCCTTGAGCCCTACCTTAAATGCATTGTGCAATGTGTACAACCCACATGACCCAATGTCAAGCAACTTAGGTCCATTAACCTGAAAGGAAGAAAGTTCATTCACTGCTCAATAGTTTCTGAAGTTTTAAATTAACATTCGGTTCATCCATAGACAATTTGAGAATTTTATTCAGTGGTAGGTTTATAATTTTACTACACGTTTTCAACATACTTTCTAACTCATTCCTGAAGTATGGTGCTAGGCCATAGACAGTTGAATATGCCATTTTAGTCCTTTGGAGTTGCTTGCTGTAACTATTTCACATTTTGGGAACATTTACTTAAAAAGATTTCAATTTTTTTCTGCTCAGCATAAGGAAGAATGGTTCAGCACAGTTGCTAAACACCAATATGCCTCTGCCTTTGTAACATTGTCTTTAGTCAACATTCGTCTCAGACAGTTACCTTTTGAGTTTGAGTTTGATTGTTGCGTGTAATAAGGTGACTGAAATGGTAAAGAATCAGATACTTTGTTTTATGGCATGCTTAGTATGCTCACTGACTCACCAACTGACGTTTCCTGTCAAAAGACTATTTTACACATATCTTGACTGGATGCATCAGTAACCACAACTGACGAATCATTTGCAAATGACATAGAAGCATGTACAACAGATGTTGAAGCAGGCAAAACTGACGTTGATGCAGCAGATGTGGATGCAAATGAATACTTTAATGGTGGCGTTCAGTTTTGAACTTTAATTCTTGACAGATGATCCTTTCCTTTGCTCTAAGAAACAACCGCACTCCTCCCCATACTGCCTATAGCAAAATGTTTGTTGCATACTTTGCATTTAGCCCTATACAAACAGGTTGTAACAGGGATTAGCCAAGTGAATTCTTGCTCCCACTTACTATTATATTTTATTTTGCCTCATTGCACAGGCATCATGATTTATAAAAATTACAGACAATGATTACAGACAATGGTGTCTATGTTGAGATTATACTTAAAAGCTTGGCCTACATGCTACAATGCTAGGCAAACATATCGAACATGACATAATGTAAGTGTCAAAATGCATCAAAACATACATCTAAAAAAACTACATTACACAACACCCAAACAGCAGCAAACGAGAAGCGTCACATCACAATAAATAAATATTAAGTAATGCAGCGACAAAAAAAAAAAAATCACACTTTTATTGTGGCCTACGCATCTCTACCGCAAATATGTAATTCTAGTTAATTATTGCACGAAAAATACTGCTGAAATCTGTCTTTCGCAACACACTTGCTGGAAATATCAACACTCCGAGGTTATTCTAGGAAAAGTAACATTTCAACTCAAATAATTTTAAAAATGGTCTGAGAGATGAACTACTGTGTTCAAACAGTAAACTGAGCTACACAATAACCACGTATTTTCGTAACATGATCGGGAAAACATACCCACATGACGCTGACTCCAACTTGTAACTTTTAATAACCACTCTTTTGTTTCTAGTACCAAGAAAGTAAAATGCTCTTACTACACACTATAAAAACCATTATCGTAAAGATTACTACACAAAAACTACCTGATTGAAGTGCGAAAATTCTCGTACTTTCGATATTATTGGTACAGTACAGTAGCATTCCACTGAACCGAAATGTAACAAGCATTTCCGAGCTCAAGTTAACACGGGCTTGTCTAACCTTCGCGACACTTAACAAAGTACTGACTTAACGCTATAACACTTAGTTCCCATACACAAGAGGTCTACGAAGGTTCCAAAGAGTATAATTTTCGCCTATCGTTTCAAATTCCCGGATGGAAACTTTACTTTCCCGTACATTCCAGCATAAGAAATTCCCAGTACATTTCCCGTATTTTCCTGTCGGATGGACACCATGATGATGTATTGTTGCTATTTTAAACTGAAAAATTTAGATATAATGCAGGCTCTTCTGTGGTGCTGAGCACAGTCATAGTTACACAAAGTTGTTTAGTAAATGTAGAAGATTGTTAATTTATATACAATGAACATTTAAATTTAGATTTCTTGTGATTATACCAATGGGTGTAGATGATGCTAGGGGCAGGAGAGGGGGGTTTCCTGGTTCAACCCTCCCCCAAAATATAACTGACTAAAATAGTATCACTATTACAAATGTTAATATTACTGCTACTGGAATATTCAATGTTTAGATAGGGGTCATTTCATATCAAATCACCTAGGGCCATGTGCTTCAATGTCACAGATTTAGTTCAAATTTTTATTGAATGTAGGTATGCATAAAATAAGAACAAATAATTTTATTCAGAATTTTTGGAGGACAACCCGACGAAGGAGGATATTTTAAATAACCTACATCAGTTGACTGAAATTGTTATAATTATTTTGGTTTTTAAGCTATCAGGTTAATATAGGTGTCAAATGAAAGATAACTATCAGCTCTTTTTAAGTACAGAAAGAAAACTTGCAAGAAAATAAAATTCAAAAAATTAATTTGCATATAGTACAAAATTTTTAGTTGTTACAAAATTTGCTATTACTCTTTTTAAGTTACAAATATCACACCTTTGAAACTTTTTCTCTTTAATTATCTTGCCACACATTAAATGTAGTAAAAATATTAAGAGGATGTTTGTTACTGTTTTTGAAAAAAATTTTTTTTTAATTTAACATATTATACCAGTATTTATGAATTTGCAGGAAGCATTAAAAATAATTTCGAATTTGCAGGAAGAATTTTAAAAAATTTCGAATTTGCAGGAAGCATTAAAAATAATTTCAACACATAAAAAATTACAAGACTGAAAACAACAGGTTAGCATAAAATAACTAAAATACTTACATTAGTTAGTTTCCTGTCTAATGAAAATTATCTACTTATGTACACAAAACAAATACACAGTGCAAGTGATATAGCCTTAATACTATAATACTGACACAACCTCTAGCATTAACTAATAAAATTACAAACATCTGATAGAAGTAAAAGATCTAAATAATTAATGTCAATGATACAATTCTGTGATGACTACAAAAGTTTTTGCACTAATTTTGACAATTATAAAACAGTTAGCTACATTCTTCTGACAGGCTAAACTATTGGAAATTATCCACATGCAAAAAAAACAAGTTAATCAAGTGCAAGTGACTCTATACATAACAATGACATCTGTACAGCTCTTTGCAATATCCAAGGCCTGAATAAAAACATTACATGTGTGATTTACCAGTGCAAGTGATACATTACGTATTTTAACTACTTCTTGCCAAATTAATGTAAATACTATATTTCATAACTTTGACTTAGCTAGTTCATTAATGTTGTGTTGAGTTTTACTCTCAACAACATAAGTGCAAGCAGACTTGTTAGAGAAGGAACAGGTATTTCTCTAATAATGTTTTCAAATGGTAGCCAACAAAAGTCTTCATTAAGTGGCCAGAAGTATGTCCCAGAAGGTCCATTAGGATGCATGAATTGGAAGTCTAGCATTTCTGTCACTTACGTTAACTACTTTCCTTATCCACCACTTTTTATTGTAAATAACTAAGTAATACTTTTCAGGTATTATACTGATAAACTCTTCTTTTTCCAGAGGCCCAACAGACGCCTTGAAAGAAATGTCAGAATTTGAAACACGCTTTACAAGCAAGGTTGATTTGTTAAGGAGTTAAAAATAATGATTATCTCTTGTTCCTGGAACTGAGCAGCATTGTTGTAGCGTTCTTGTAGAAAGTTTCTGTTTGCGTCAACTTCTGATGATGGTATGAAAAACAGCTTAAGCCTTTGATGATTTCCTCAGCAAATTTGAATGAATCTACAGCACTATGAATAAGTCCGTCAGTCGTTTTTTGTAAACTAGCTGCTAACCTTTTTACAGTAATCATCCTCATGATAACATAAGTTTACAAGTTTTTGTAATTTTTGTATTGAGCAGAGCTACCGTCACTGAAGTAAACGTGTTCAATGTGCTGTAGTTCCGACCGGATGTGTTGCAACATTGCTTTTTGAAAGGCACAAAATGTTGTAGTATCGTGTTTGAGACTGTCACTAATGATACAAAATGACTTGATGAGAATTTCTCCGTCACTGTTGTAATAAATCGCAAATGGATGCAAAGTTACTTGGATGTTGTGCCAGTAGAAACCCTGAGCAGCATCTTTGAGTATACATGTATAATTTTCTGCAAAATCTGCAAGAATCAAGCAAGTTTTGTCATTTGAGTTCATTTTCACATGGCTTTGAGATTTTGCTGTGAAGTGATGTCTAGTGAGAGCTTCCAACTTCACTACCATCATTTCTACAGTGTCATCCACCGATTTAATCAAAGTTTCCAGTGTTGATCTATCCGTATACAGCCATTGCTTGAATTCAACAGTCTCTCAATTGACTAAATATTCCGTTTGCATGATATATTCATGGAGCAAAGATGTACTTGGGGAGTTAGAACAACGGTGCAGCATAAACTCTTCTTCCCAAAAATAATTTTTAATCTAAGAGGGCAGCAAATGTTCAACCCTACGTAAGTCGAGGTTTCTCAAACCATTTTACACATCATTTATGTAATGAAAATAATCATAAGTTTACATTTGTTTAATAGAATCTTATTAATGCCAGGAACAAATTTTTGACTGCCAATTTCTGCAATATTTTACAATTGAAATGAGAAACTTGTTTTAACGGATAAATTTGTCTGTTAATCTTAATTTTACCTATCAGTAGACATGTAAGAACTGAACTAGGACCTAATTTTTTTTTAATGAAGCTAACAAAATTTATTATTTTTGTAAGCTTACTTGAAAAAAATATATTACATGTCTACTGAAATGTAAGATCCCTAGCTACGTTTCCGCAGCAGTACTTTTGAAATTTTCAGTTGTGAAAAAAAATTGGTTAGGAAAATCAATAAATAGATACATAGGAAGGTTACTGACTCTCAATGTCCAATATTTTGTGTACATTGTTTCACCATGAAAGGGTGTAGCATTGCCTGGAAACAATTTCTGAACAAGTTAATAGGCTATATTTTAATGTGTAATATTTATAAATGATAAATCCTGTAGCAAACCAAAGGGCAACAAATAAGACATAATGAATACTGTAAAAACATGTGGACCAATCACAATTTAGTTCTCAATTTCTTTTCCAAAAACTTAGCCTTTTATTAACATACGGTGTAGTGGCCAGATGCCTGGTACAGTCACAGAGGCACGTGTATTGTAGTTTTCTGCTAACTCATATAACAAAATTCAGTTTTTTGCCAAAACATTAAATTTTTCAGGGGAAACTATTGAGACTCCTGTTACATCCTCTGAGCAAGTGGACCAACACTACAGTCAAAAGTGGCATATGTAATATAGTGTACCGGTCAGCTTCCTGAGCATGTTTTAGAAAAAACATAGGGGGAGGGGCAAAGGGGTAATAGTTGTTTACTAATTATATATCTCCATACATAAAGGCATATGTGTGTATGTAACAACCTTGCAGGTAAATACAAAAGTGTGCTGAATAAATTATGAAACAAAGATACACTGAAATAAACACAAAAATAAACACTTTGGCATAACCTTGTGCTATACTTTGAGTCACAGGGCCAATGTTTACTTATAACCTCGCTGCAGATGTGTCATTATTAAGTTATGGGAAAGTCAACACTTAGGCTATGTGGAACAAAAGAGAAAGAGATATACAATATTAATATAGGCTTAATGTTACACAAAAATTTACAATGTATTGCTCACCCGGAAACCATTGACGACAGATTTATACTTTCCAGGATCCACCTGTATGCGACATTTCACAAGGTCAAGAGGCACAACCATAGTGTGGGTGATGCCACATGACAAAATACCTCCCAGACCACAGAGAAGGAAATATTTTGTTGAACCAAATTCACAGCTGTCTGTAAATTTAAAACCAAAATAAACAAAAGTAACATTACACAAAGAAAATGTACGTATGTAATCTCTCAGTTTAAAGTCTTCAAGTTTAACTATTCTTTCACTTTAAGTCCCATCTAAAGTCCCAACATACTTTTATCACTCATTTTAAAAACTCCCTCAACTTAAGGACGATTTTTTCAGTCCCTTGAGAGTCGTTAAACTGAGAGATTACCTACTGTACGTTTCATTACTTAAAATATATTGTTTTTTCTAATATATTTACCATAAATTACTGTATCAAAGATAAGTTTCACACTGAGAATGTCATGATAAACAAACTAACTTAAAAAAAATTATTGCTATAACATTTCATGTAATCCTAATTTTTTTTTTACATAAGCAAAATTGGCTACAAATATTTCTAGTTTGGCATTTCACCTTTAACAATTTTAGATTTAGACTAAATTTTCTTTCGTTACCAATGTAACTGTGATTGTATGGATTATAGGGAACAAAAAGCCATTAATTTACCGAAAAGTACAAATAGTTACAGTTTTCACTAACAAGACTATACATAATTTGTATTTTAAAAAAATACAAGTATTTTGTAACTCATTACATTTATAAGTGGGTTTAAACATGTTGAATATGTGATTTCAGCCAGATATTTTATGGGCATTAAAAATAATTTGGTACACAAAAATTATATGAAAAATCGCTTTACCAATAGAGCCAGAAGTGCCACCAACATATTTAAGAAGTTTCTCATATTAGTTTATATTTAACAACTCAACATAGTTTTCAAACTATAGAACTAAAAAACCTCAATTATCCTCACTTGGAGCACTCTAGTCACCTAATATTTTTTATGCTTAATTGCATGTCAAGAAATCTACAATGTCTACAGAACTTACTGATACAGTATCAATGTGATAAAAAATGGTGTATGAGCACTGGAGTTTGCAATTTCAATGCACGATTTTAGCAAGTATATATAATTTGTTCATCATCAAACTAATTTAAGTCATTTTTATACACAGTTAATTAAAAATTTGTAAAGGAAATATAAGTTCATTTAATCACTTGCAGCATACATAATGATAAAAAAAACCAAAGCCAATACAGTTCACCTATGTGAGAGACTATACCACAGTCAAGGGCACTGTTCAGACCATAAAAAATTTGTCTTTTTTTATCCTTGCACTGCAATATCAAATGGCAAATAACATAAATAATGAGACTGTCATAACTCCTCCAGCCTGTATATACACTGGGTGATATGATCACATACTTCATTTGAAGAGAGGAATTCTGAGGCCAAAGCTCGGTACCCAATCTTTTCGGATTGTGTCTAACAGACAGTGAACCAGGGTTTATAAAAATCGTGATTTTTTCAAAAAAATCATAATAATCCGATTTTTTGGATTTAAATCAAATTTTTTGGATTTAAATCCAATTTTTTTGGATTTAAATCAGATTTTTTTGGATTTAAATTCGATTTTTTTGGATTTAAATAGTTTTCATTTATACAATACAGTACTGAAGTATTATAATCACATAATTTGCTATATGTGCTCCAAAATAAAACAAATTACCATACATCATGTTATGTCTTGGGTAGGATTATAATCATGAATTAAACAAATGCAGTTTTGCTTGCTGAAAAGCGTAAAATCATGGAGGTTTATCCAACCACCATGGAAGGGTATGAAGGAAAAGAGCTGGTAGTTGAAAAGGGGGGCACGAAGGAGAGAAGGATGCAAGCCAGCCTTGCCTGTGGGCATGTTTGAGATAAGGAAATTACTTAGGCCAAGATAAGATAGAAGAGGGCAGTTTGGAATGCTGACAAAGTATGATGTCACTCTCTTATAAGCTCTTCCCTAGCCACCTGCAGCCGTGCCAACACTGTCATTTGGACTCTTAGACAGGTCGCTTGCAAGTTGTGTGTTTAAAGTCTGCTGAGGCCTTGTTCCACTATTTTTAAAAACCTGATCGGGAACTGAAATACAAGAAATCATTTTACAATTTTGTATCTAACCAAATTAGTCTGAGTTGGGATGGCTGGAAGGAAAAAGGACCCTGTGTGGAATAATTTTGAAGAAGAACAAACATTCTCAGGGAAGGGGGTGAAAGCTATATGCAAAGTATGTGGTAAACAGTTAATGGGTTTAGTTGTCAGAATGAAAAAACATTTAGAAACATGCAAGAAGGAGGAAAATGAAGATGATCAACACAAAGATGATTCTACTCCAGGTAATTACTAATTATATGATTGATTGTATTTATTTTAACACTTGAAATTCACCGACTTTGTGATTAGGTTTGTTTACATTGTTATAAATATGTAGGTTATAGGAGAGAATACCTAGATTCACAGCCAGGTTATGGGAATTTTTTATTTTTAAAAATTCTGGAAGGCAATATAATTGGTAATTGCAAGAAGTCTATATAATGGATGGATTTTCGATCCTTTCTTGTCATCTAGAAACAAGTTCAAATTAAATTAGTTGTAGTTTTTTTTGTATGAATTTTAAAAATGTGGCAGTACCACCACATAATTTTAGTAATGTTATTATATACCACTGTTAAACTAAATTACAGCACTTATTTGTTTACACAGGAAACTCATCTCTTGTTCTGCAAGAACTACCTTCAACATCAACAGAACACATACAGCCAACAAAGAGGGGACCTCAGCCTGGAGTTGGTGATGGTGAGCCTAAGAAAAAATGTTTCCAAACTCACATTGACACACACCTTGTAAAAACTAGCAGTAGCCAAAGAACTGTCCTTGACGAACAAATAGGTAGATATATATATGCTACGAATTCTCCTTTCAGGCATGTAGACCACACAGAGTTTAAGAAAATGTTAGGCTTGTTGCGTCCTGGATATAATCCACCTAGTCGAATTCAAATTGGTGGTGATATTTTGGACAGTGTACACACAGCTGAAAAAGAGAAGTGTTCAAATAAATTACAAGGGAAAACTGTGTGTTTAAGTTTAGATGGATGGTCAAATGTTCATAATGATCCAATAATATGTGTAGCTGCAACTGCAAATGTGGGAGATGTGTATCTAGTTGATACAGTTGATACGTCAGGTGATTCACACACTGCTGATTATTTGGTCAAGATAGCAGAAGCTGCTGTAGCTAAGTGTGAACATGAATTTAAATGTTTTGTCCGAAACATTGTGACTGATAACACTGGGAATGTAAAAAAATGAGATCAGAATTAGAAAAAGGTGATCTGAAACTTATTACTTATGGTTGCTTGGCTCACTTACTTAATTTACTAGCAAAGGACTTGCAGGTACCAAATGTTAAGGAACACATTGTAGAGGTAGTCAAGTACTTCCGTAACAAACAATTTGCTCATTCAAAGTACAAGCAAGAAGGTGGGTTACTTCTTGTACTACCTCAAGATGTTCGCTGGAACACAATGGCTGATTGCCTAGCATCATACCTTCAAAATTGGCCAATTCTAGTGAAAACCTGCGAATAAAACCACAGTGAAATTGAGACTAATATTTACAGCAAAGTGATGAACATGGGCCTCAAGAGGAATGCGGAAGATCTGCTGAGACTGCTAAAACCAGTGGCCACGGCTCTTGATACAGTATACAGAAAGATAGCTGCACTATTTCAACTGCTGTTAATGCGTGGAAAACACTTGGTGAAAGCCTAAAAAATGAAAAATGTGACAAAGATATCATGGATAAGTTTTGGAATTGCTATAAACAAGCACTCGGTGGTGCCCATTTTTTGGTTTACCTTATCGACCCTTCTTAAATTTGACACCTGAAGAGAAATCTGAAGCACTTACATTTGCAAATGATAGGTATAACGAGAAGACTCTGTTGCCTATGATAATTAAATTTCAGGCCAAATCAAGCCCTTTCCATGGATTTCTGTTTGACAACAGTATTGTCAGTCAAATATCTCCATTATATTGGTGGAAAATGCACATCACTTCTGGTTCGGAATGTGGTGATATTGAAGAAGTGATAGAACAATAGTTTACAGCAACTGCTTCTTCGGCTTCAGTCGAAATAATTTTTTCTACATTTGGTTTGGTGCAATCTAAGTTAAAGAACCGTTTGGGCACAGAAAAAGCTGCGAAACTTGTGTTTTTGTTTAAAGTGTTAAATAAGTAAGATTTATATTAAAAGTTCTGTTCTATATGGTAAAAAGTACTTTATGTATGGTATATGTAAGGTTAAGAAAAAGTTTCTATTAAAGACAGAGATGAGGAAATTTTTTAAAATCAAAATTGACACAAATGTTATATTTGATAGACATTATTGTAATTATTGTTAAAAATTTTTTTGTAATGCTATTGGAATTTAATTTAGAAGTTTTTTTAAACAGTGTCCTGTTAATAAATCATAATTAGGCTATATAGTCATTATTATTTGTTCAGGTTTATGACGGTGTACAGCCAGAATCAATAATACACAGGCACAGAAAATTACCCATTATTGAAAAAAAAAAAAAAAAAAACTAACAGAATTGCAGAGCAGGTAAGTGTTTGCACTGTGGAGAAATATGTTAAAGAATGACTATTATCTTCTTTACAATGACTGCATTGGAAGGAAATTAATGCTAAAATTACACAAATCTATATCAAATACAAAAATTTGATTTAAAATAACAAATCAAATTACTTTTTGTTTGTTTTATTCTAATTTTTATAGACACATTCATTACACAGTTTTTTATGTACTTGTAAGTAAAAGTGTTTTGTGAAGTGTGTTTATTTTGAACTTCATGGCATTGTCGCCATCTTGCCGCCTTGTTTTCTGTTTCCATATACATATAGAACTTTACTAAGGTAAAAAACATCACAAATTTCCATCTCCTTACATGAAATTTATTGTTTTAATGAAACAAAAAAAAAATTCTAATTATCAATTAAAATATTCGATTTTAATCATTGATTTTATTAAAAAAAAAAAAGATTGATTTACATTGAGATTTAAATATATGACTAAAATCATATTGATTAAAATCAATATACCCTGCAGTGAACCCTCTGTCTTTCCCTCTGCTTCTGCCTGCTGTCTCAGACTGCAGTTGGCAACTGTCACATTGTTGGATCTTCCAACATTTACGATATTAACCCTAGCAGTGCATGCTGAGCAAGGTCCACAAGCCACCTTCAGATAAGCACAAACACAATTGCATCATCAAATATGACTGTATGGTTCTTACAAATCATAGTGTATTTTGATAACATTTTAGCATGTGAAAATATCATAAAGGACTCTGGTGCATCTTTCAAAAGCACTAAAAACTTGTCAAGATAATTTACTTCCTTGCATATGCCTAAATATTACAATACAAACTTAAGGTCATCAAAATTAAAAAAGACAAACATGAACTGCATGTAGTGTAAAAATTAAGTACATTAACTATAAAATAATATTTATAACATACTAAATTCATTCAATAAGAAGATAGTGTGAAATTACATATACGCTAAAAAAAAGAATGAGAATTAGCAGCGAGTTATTGATAGTTAGACGTAGGCCTATAACAGAATCCCATTTCAATGCTGGTGTTGGGAGACAATTCTGATAAATGACAATAACTTTAACTTTGGACATGATAATAAAGTCATACCAAGATGAAATTTGTAACTTTACACTAGTCTCCTGTACAATTAGTCTGGCTGAAACCACGGGGAGTCTGTAAATAATTAAAATTAACTTTCTTAAGTCTATAATCATGAATACATAAATGAACATGTGAAGTGGAAAGAAAGAAGTGACCTCTTGTCAGTCCAGAATAATTTACAGGAGAGAGGAACCTCAAAGTTATGGCCTGATCAGAAAATTGAGAGTTTTTGTACATTAATTACTGTATGCCGAGATAATTTTTGCCTGCAACAATATCTTTGTAGATAGCAAAAGAGTACGCTACACAACACAAATTCACATAAATCTTTTTACTACTTTTTGTTCTCTTATACGTATTCTGAATCATGTCAATATTTTTTCACTTAGTTCCTCTGTACTCCACTTTACTTAACAGGCAGACTAACTTTTCCAGTCACCCCTCTCCATTCAAACACTTTCTAAATCCTTTCCTCCTGTCCTTCAATGAGTTTGACCAAACTTTGTCTGCATAAGCCCGCTCCCACCTTCTACATTTACCCTTCACCCACTTCGCTGCCAATCTATGTAAATTCTCCAGCTGACACACCTCTGATTCCACATTCAAGCCCCATTTTGCTTGCTGCATTGGGTAAACCACCCAGGATCTGATAGCAATCTGGGATCCGATAGGAGAGAGTGAGTGAGAAAATTTTGGTCAGCGCTCAATGTCAAGGTCTTTAGCGCTCTGGTGTGGGGTGACACGAGGTGAGTGTAGAGCAATGCTGAAATGAAAGAACGGGGGAAACTGAAGATACCCTAGGAAACCCGCCAACCAGCAGCATCGTCCGGAACGATTCCCACATGCGAAAATCCGGGGATACCCCACCGTGAATCGAACCCGGATCGCCCTGCTGGGATGCAAATGGTCTGACCATTCGGCCAGAAACCGATAGGACAACTTCAAAAATTGTAGATAAATATTTGAATATACCAATTGTTTCTCTAGTCACATTATTGTCTATGGAAATTTTGCGTGCAGCAGTCGGCAGAACTAGTAGTATAACCATTGCAAAGCAACAGATTTGTTTGTGATTGCCTGCACAGTTTCAAAGAAGAATCACCATTCCTAGCACAAAAGCAGCAAGCAAGTAAGTTCACTTCTTAAGCTTTGTATTGTGTAATACGTATTTGTTTTGAATTTTGTTTGGTTTGATAGCTGCAGAAAGTTTGTTTAGCAACATGAATACTATGTTTGCAAAAAAAAATTGTTTTGTAAATATTTAAAGTGTGTATCAGTTTGAGGCATACAAATGTACCAACATTACCCTTGATTGGATAGTGAATAATAATGTTTGTACAATATTTGAACTACAGCAGAATCCTGATTATATCTATGATTATCATGGGGGCGGATGTCGCGGATAGTAAAAAAATTTGCAGAAAATCCACAACAGCAATAAATGTGTTTTTAAACTTTTTTTCTGTGTTGGAAACTATTCTGTGGAGCAACTACGAGGGCTGGCTGAAACCATTCTCATGTTGTGTTTGGTCTAATTAAATGTTGGTATCTTATTAATTTTGATACTGCGATAAGGCACATAATTAAATACCAGTAGTTGGCAGGAAGATTGAGTATAAGGTTTTCTTTTACCAACTTCTCATAATTTTATTGGTTCATATTGTGATGGTAGTTTAATGTAACTTTTTAAGACTTCCACATTACTAGAGTGTTCAGCACTAAACCATTTCACCCCGGCATAGACTATTATCATCAACCCCTGGTCTTTCGAAACAGGTGCGAGTAAGCTATGCACTAAGTTATCACCCAAGGATTTCTGTTAAACATGCCTTGATGGTAAATATCAATAATCACTGCTCATCATATAGGCTACCAGCCACACTATTGATTTTAGAGGTAAAGATTAGTAACGAAAAATGTTTCTAGAGAAGTTAGAAGTAGTCATATGTAAAGAAAATTATAGTTCAATAGCTTCGAAAATTTTGGTTTTTTGTTTGATTATGTTAGGTTAGCTTAGGTTAGTTTGAGTTAGTATATGTTAGTTTTGGATATGTTCTGTTTAATTGCTATCAATTTTTCCATTTTTCATTAGGTTAGGTAATGTTGGATTAGGTAACATAAGGGTCATTTCATGTCAAATCACCAAATTAAAATACATGATCCTGCTTCAATGTCACAGATTTTGTTAAAATTTTTGCTATGCATACAAAGCTATTTCATGAGTATCAGTGAATTATTTTAGATTTTTTAGATCAAAAATGAATTAAAGAAAATTTTTCAAAAATTTTAATATTGGAGCAAATCATATTCATTGATTACTGTACCAGTTCACTTAAATTACCAC
>PNEQ01029851.1:0-19625 GCA_003012365.1 Medauroidea extradentata | reverse complement strand
CTAGCAGACGATTTGCCCCCACAACTCTACCTCGCGAGGTGGAGCGGTGGGAGCATGACCTACTTGACCTGGAGGCGCTTGACCTTGCGAGTAAAACGGACCCCCGCCATATTGTTTCCGGCAAGTAAAACGCCTAGGAGTGCCCCGGGAGCTGAAAGAGCAAAAAGAGACGCCAGGTCACTGCGAGTAAAACAAACCTCTAGGTTATTCAGAGCAGCTCATTGTAGAGGTTATTTTGGATAATATTTCACCAGAGGTCAGGGCTAATTTTCAGTTTGCACTACAGCCAAATCCTTTGAGTTCTTTGAGGAAACTTATCGTCACATTAAAAAATAATTTGCTCGCTGTGAACGATATTGAACCAGCCTTTCTGGCCATCAACTCCAGCCATGGTTCTTATAGTTGTAACACTCTAACTAAAAGGCAGGTGTCAGAGGGAAGGAGTGACGCTCGTTATGAACAGCACAATACTTGTGCTACGTGCGTTGTTCCTTCTGAACCTCCTCTACCCCTGAGTGCTAACATTCACTGTCGTAACTGTGCCAAGTTTGGGCATGCCTCAGTTTCTTGTCCTTCTCCTCATTGTCCTTTTTCTCATAGACGGCTTTAAATGTCGCCATACAGGTCACGTGCGCTTTCAGTATCCAGGAAATGGGAATTGATTGGGAGAAGATGCGCATCTGGCAATCAGAGAATTAGATATCCTTGTGTTTTGGGTGCTTGTAGGGTTAGTACTTTCTGGTATAGTGAGCATCAATCAGCTTTGGTCGATACTGGTGCTTCATTGAGTCGTATCAGCCAATTTTTTTTTTTTTTACTTTTGTGTGTTCATAACCCTTTTTTGGCACATAAGCTTGTTCTTACTGAGGAAGTTATGGCATGTTTTGCCAATGGTGGAGTGATGAGATGTAAACAGAATATTTATTTACATTTTGACAGAAAAATATAAGTATCGGGTGGTGAGAATGAACAAAAATATGACTGTGCTCCATAAAGTCTCTTTACCGTTTACTGCTCTTCATAGTTTGAAGGTAATTAGATAAAGAACTACAAAGCAACATTACCAGCACAACTAGCACAAACAAAAATGACTACTCCATCAATCATGCCAACTTAGCTAAACAAAATAAACCCAGTCCTCTTTACTACGAACATAACCAAAAAAATACAAATTTCACACTCCAAGACATTTCATATGGCTAAATTTTCTTGGACCTTCCAGTTTTTCATCCTTCCCTGTCTGATTTCAGACATTGTTTTGGGACTGGATTTCTTGAGTTCAGTTCGTACTATTGTTAATTTGCAGTATATGATATTGGAGTTTGGGTTTGCACAGGGCTATTTCGTGCCCTTGTCTGTGGAATGTGTGCTGGGCATGCAGAGAAATTCGGGGACACAGGTTAATTCCCTGAATTCTGTTAGTGACTTTAACATGAAGTTGAAGAAGTTTTTATCTAAGTTCACTGATGTGATTACTGAAAGGATAGGTAGAGGTGTTTTGCCCTACTCCTTTAGGGTTAATGATGAGGAGCCTGTCAGGATTCCTTATAGGGGATGTCCTCCTCCACCCAAATTAGCAGATTTTAGGCAACTTATTGAGAAGTTGACGAAAGCAGGTGCAATTTCACCCTAATGCTCAGATTTCTCTTCCCTGTCTTTCTTGGTACAAAAAAGATAAAATCAAGTATATCTAATGGTTGTTAAATTTAATAAGTTCAACAAAAATATCAAGTTAGATTCTTTTCCTGTTCCCACCATTTATCTTGCTTTGCAATACCTGGGTAAGGCTAAGATCTTCACAGTACTGGACCTAAACGCCAGCTTTCATCAGAGTCTTCTGCAACCTGATTGCTGAAATTTGTAAACCTTGGGCCTAATTTGAGTTTAATTGTGATCCTATGGGTGCTAGTTTTGGCACACAGGCTCTTTCCAGAGTACCAGATCAGGTCTTGGCTAAATTCAAGTTTCACTTTGTTTTCAACTTTAATGATGGTATCATTGTCTACAGTGAATCCGAAGAACATCTTGTGAATTTAGAAAAGGTTCTGAGTAAGCTAAGGGACGTTGGATTGAAGGTGAACCCTAAAAAGGTTACCTGGGCCAAGAATAATGTACCTTTCTTAGGCTTCAGCATCTCAGAAGGAAGATTGCATTTCAATACAGCCCGGGTAGCACCATTGGCGAACTTTCTTAGACCGAAGACAGTCAAGGGTGTTGCCCACTTTGTAAGCATGTTGGGATACTATGTCCGCTTCATCAAGAACTTTCCTGACTAGGCTGCTCCTTTGAACAAGTTAAAGCCCAAGAACCAAGAATTCATTTGGGATGATGAGCAGGAGAGAGTTTTCCATTTTTTTAAGGAGGCTTTGGCTACTGCTCCCCATGCTGAGTCTAGTTGACTTGGATAAGCGTTTTACTCGACATGTACATGTTTCATCAACAGCATTAGGTGCTGCCTTGTGTCAGTACACGGAAGAAGGGATAGCCTTGGTGGCTTTTGTGAGTAGGCTTTTAACTGAGAGTGAGAGACGACACAATGCCTACGAGAAGGAGGCATTAGCTTGTTTGTATGGACTAGAGAAATTTGCTAGCTATATTGAAGCCAATGAATTCAATCTGTACACGGACAACCAGGCCTTGATGTGCTACTGTCCCACTTGTATGAGTTTGGCAAGTTGGGACAAGTTAGATATACCAGATTCCGTTTCCAGCTTCATCATGTGAAGGTTCTAGATGATTCCGTAGCTGATGCTATCTCTCGTATGTTTTACCCTGTTGACTACGAGATGGAGGGTATGCCCATCGTCTCTCCCTTAGTCATTCCTCATGCTGCTTTTGCAGATCTGAAAGAGACTCAAGCTTCTGATCCCTTTTGCATGGAGGAGATAGTGAGAGCTTGGAGGCTGATGACCATATCCCTTATGCTGTTAGGGACAGCTTCGTGATTTATGTGGGTAGAGATGGCATGTATAGACGCATTGTGTTGCCGGAGAGTTTTAGGCCCCCTGTGATAAACTACGTCCACTCTTCAGTTTTTGGAGGTCATACTGGTATCCAGTGTACCGCCGAGAAAATAGCCACATATTTATTTTGGCCTAGCCTGAAGATGGATTTTATTAATGCCATTCATACATGTATTTATTTTCAGTTGTGTAAGCCACCACGCAACACAGCAGTAGGATTACATAGGGTCGGCCAGCCCAGCTTTGTTTGGGAAACAGTTAACGTGGACGTGTTTGGCCATCTTATGAGAACAAAGAATCAGAATGACTGCATTTTGATTCTTCTTGAATATTTATTCTAAGTTTGTTGTGTTTTTCCCACGAGGAATGTTAAGTCCAGCACTATAAATCAGATCTTAGTGGATAGAGTATGGATGATATTTGGTTCTCCTGCTAACTTTATCTCAAACAATGTCTCGTACTTTCAGTCCTGATAATCAACTGACATGTGTTTTCAATGGATTATTAGGAACCGCACGAGTATTCCCTATTTCCTGAAGAGTAATCAGGTAGAGTGTTTCTAACTGCAATTAGAAGATAGCTCTTACTATCTTCTATCAGGATAATCAACATTGTTGCGATGAGGATTTGAGTCTCGTGAACATGGGATTCAATTCTTGTTTGCATGACGGTACGGGTTCTACTCCTGCCCTTGTATTTTTGGGGAGACAGCTTATTCATCCTCTCCTGAACATCTGGTCCATTCCTTGTCTATCCTCTCCCATGGACGATGATGTGTGGCCAGATCTCCACAGTCGGGTTTTTGACAGACTCAACATCTCTCGCGTAAAGACCACAGAACGATATAACAGGAACTGAAAACCTAATCCTTACCGTGTTGATGAACTTGTCTAGTTTAGAATTTTGTACAAGCATCCTGAATGGACCGTGTGTTCTCTAAGCTCATTCCTCCTTTTGTGGGCCCCTTACGGGTCTCTCGCTTATTCAACACCCAATGATGTGTTGCTGGTGAATCCAGATTCAACACCCAATGATGTGTTGCTGGTGAATCCAGATTCAACACCCAATGATGTGTTGCTGGTGAATCCAGATTCAACACCCAATGATGTGTTGCTGGTGAATCCAGATTCAACACCCAATGATGTGTTGCTGGTGAATCCAGATTCAACACCCAATGATGTATTGCTGGTGAATCCAGATTCAGGCATAGTGTTTAGAAAGGACCATGTTTCTCATTTCAAACCATTTGTAGCGCTGCCACCTTCATCTACACTTTCACCTTATGATAAGATTGTTTTAACCTTGCCCTTTGCTGTCTGTCTGCCTTGTCATTCATCTTCACCCCCCCCTCCCATTTTCACTTCACTTCATTTCCTATCATATTTCATTTAGTTTTAAGAGTGATTTGTGTATTTTTCCAGATCTCGTACCTTATTACTTTATATTTATTGAGATGCATCTCATATTTATGATTGTGCATATTATTGTGATTCTCATTTAATGGGTACTCTTTTCCCAGTAGCAACCTTTGGTTGGGCCAACGTTGGTCCAAAGTGTGCTTAATACATTTGGCCAACGTTGGCATGCAACGTTCGCTCAACATTGAAATGTCATGTGAAACAACGTAGGCCCAACAGTGATTTTTGGATCCTTATTAATTTCCTATGTTGGCCCAACATTGTTGGATTGTTGAAAATTGTGTGTAACATATGAAATTCCAACCATTTACCAACGTTGGGCCAACATTTCTCTACAAAAATACACAAAATTGACTCTACAAAAGTTAAATTAAACACAATATTCATAATTTTTATATTTTCAGATTTCTTGTAGGTTACACAAATTATTAAAATCAATAAAAAAAAATTGCGAACAGAATCGTGGTGGATTCGAACCATCGTCCGTGGTTATGTTGGAGTACTTGTTACCAGAAATCAGTCGCCTTATCAACTGTTCAACGCTGCCACATGTTGAATATTGATATTTGAAAGACAAATATGTATTTAATAGTTTAACTTACAATATCAAAGAAAGATATATCTTTCGCTAATGATATGTTTTCTAACAATGCCAATGTTCAGCCAACCTAAATACCAAATCTTTTCAGTGGTTGGCCTACTGTGGGTTTCGCAGTGTTAACCCAACGTTAAGGTTCATACCTATTGCCAACTGGGTTTTTACCAACTGGTACCTAACAATTAACCAAGAAATTAAAATGTACTAAAATACTGTCTTTAATTTTGTCCTGCATTCTCTATTCTAATGGAGTTGTTTTTAGAAAGAAACACAATGTGTGTCACTGGAGGAGTCTGGTTACAAACTTATTCCCTACGTCAGCTAACTTCCAAACAAAAGACTTTCCGTGGTTGGCATAATGTGGGTTATACAACGTAGGACCAAATTTACTGAAAATAACTTTCACCTAACCGTTATAAATGTATGTGCTGTTTGAGCATGTTGGATGAATGAAAAATTACATATCTAACACCAACAGTATCATTACCAACTTGTTACCAACACTCAGCCAACCTACATACAAAAGATTATGGTTGTCATAATGTGGGTAATGCAACGTTGCACCAACGCACTGGGAACAATCTATTATCCAATATTTGAACTTCCAACATTGTTCCAATGTGTAACCAACTGAACAAAAATTACATAACATTAACTTATTTTAAACTAAGTAACATTATTATGTTATAAATTTGAATGATTTGTTATGTTGTACTGTAAAACATGATTTTGAACTTTTTGTGTAAAATTATGGTTTTGCAATATTAGACCAATAAAACCCAACAGTATGTTTACCAACGTGTTGCCAACATTAGATCCACAAAATTTAAATAACAATATTTTGATCTTCCAAAATGTACAGACATTTTCTACTTTAATATGACTATTATCAAAATGTTACTAATTCATTGCATTGATAATACATTTTCGAACATATTTGCCAGCATGCCATGTTGCCCCAAAGTTGATTTGTGTGTGTTTTCCAACACAATGTAATGCCAACGGCTCCAACCAATTTTCAACTTCGGCCCAACGTCTGTTGCTACTGAGGCTATGTTGGGCCAAAGTTGTATTTACGCGTGTTTTCCTACACAATGTATTGCAAAGATTACCAACTGGCTACCAACGCTCAACAAACTTTCATACTCAAGGTTTTCTGTGGTTGGCATAATGTGGGGTATGCAATGTAGGGCCAACGTACTGGTACAATCTGTAACTAACGGTAGGATTTACAACATTAAGCCAACATTAAACCAAGTAAATAACTACCACATAAACTTGATTATTTTAATAAAGCAACCCAATCGCTTCACAAACTTCAATGATGGGTAATTTCCTACATTAAAATCTTTATCTCGAATCTAAAAGTAAAATGATTATATTTTATACCGTTGGCCCAATGTAATTATACACACCAAATCCCAACTGTGTGTTTGCCAACTTGCTGCTAACAATCAACCAACAAAATTCAAATAACAAAATTTTTATCTTCCAATATGTTCATACATTTCTTGATTTATTATAACTATTTTCAGAATGTTGTAGATTCACTACAATAATAATCTGTTTTTGAACATATTTGTTGGCATGCTACGTTGGGCCAACATTGCATTTGCGTGTGTTGTCCAACACAACGTATTACCAACAGTTCCAACCAATTTTCACCGTTGGCGCAACGTTCGTTGCTACTGGGGTTGTTGATTATCATTTTATGATTAATATGGCATATATTTTGAGAAATATTAGTCTTGAACTCTCAGAAGAAATGTATTGGAATGCTTATAAAATCCTTTTCACATTTTATTTGTGATCGCTTCAATTATGTGGATCTTTAATTATTGTACACTTAGCATTTATTGGACAAGTTTATTTTTTACATTTATATCGGTGCTCCTTTTTTTGTGAGGGATTGCATAACCCTTTGATTGAAAAAGAGCCTTCTGTGTATAGTTTTTTCTGGTTTGTAAACCTTGTTGCATGACTCTATTATTCAGTTTGGATCTCTCTCTCTTTTTTTGTTTCCCTTTTAGTACATTCCTTCCTTTCCTAACCCTTTGTATCCTCTTCCATGTCTGGGAGTGCTGAGGACCTTAGTTCATCCTGGTGTCCGATGAGAATCTGCTCTTCAGTGCTTCAGAAGCGTCTTCACCCCTCCTCCGGCCAGAAGACCCGAGATAGTGGACCATGGTTTTTTGCCAATTTCAAAGTTTTCTTCAAGATCTTCTCTGCTTTTCATAATCACTTCTCCAGCGATCTACGGCAACTCTGCCCCATTGAGGACACGATCTGTCAACTAGTAACCTGTTTGATGTCACAGTGGAGCTTTGTCAAGCTTGTGCTTGGCACTGGTTTGGTTCAGTACTCGTGTGAAGTGCCCTGCATCTTATAAAATGTATTTGAGTTAACATTATCTTCTGGAGAGCAATAGACTTTTCTACTCTGACTTTGTTTCCATTGTTGAAAGAGCTGTGCCTTCTCCCTACAGAGACTTTAGGGAGGGGGATTGTACACTATGCGGTTGCCGACGGCGCTCACCCTAACGTCAGTCATGACGTACCATATTCATAGCGGCACGTGATGCTACAGCTGACGTCCGGCCTCCCTACCTCCCATCTACCCCACTTGTTTCCATTACACTTCCCTCCTCTCTGCCTATTGTTCTCCACCTTTCCCCTTCCCCTTCTGGGCGAGGCTGGCCAGCTCGACCCTGAGGTGATTTTGACACTTGGCAGACTGACAGTAGAGGAACAGGCTCTCTCTCTCCATCCTCCTTCCCGGAGTAGGAGTGCAGTTATTTATTGTGTTAATTCTTTTTCAGGCTTCTTAATTTCTTCCAAATTTTATGTTCCCTACATTTTACAACTATTTCCTGTTGTAAATGTGCACACATTTTTTTTATTGCTGGTGACTGACGACTAGACATTCTGCGGAATTGCTGGTGGGCAGTTTAAAGATGATGCAAGCCTTAATTTACTTATCAGTTTTGTATTTTCTCTTGCCCTTCTGGCATGTTTGTTGAGCTTCGAGCACCTGTTTTACCGTGTCTGTTTTTGTTTCCCGATGTCGAGAGACTTCGTGGCATTATGCTCACTTTCCTTTTTTCCCGTTTTTAATTTTTCTTTAAGAGCACTGTTATTAAAGTGTAATTCACTGAGTTTTCGCTGTTAATTAGTGTGTTGGCGGATATTTGTTCATGAATTTTTGTAACCTGCAATGGTTATTGACTGAGTTTACTAGTGTCAAATTTGAAGACATGTCCAGTCTTGATAATTACTACAAGTGAAAATTTACTCACGTTTTTTCGGGGCATTAGTATTTCCTCAGGTAATTAAGTTTAACCTTTGTGCCGAGGAACAGTCTAGCAGAATAAACACATGTTGTTGGGAGTGCATAATTGAGGACTGCAGTTAACCTACTCTCCTGATGTACTGCTCATACAGAACTGAACACAGTTATTGTTTCTATTTTATTTATTTGCTAAAGTTGCCATTGCCTTGACATTTAAATATTGATTTTCTGAGGATTATGTCAGGCAGTTTGTACCTGAATTATGTCATTGATTCACCACTTTCTTGTATATGCATTAACCTTTTTAACTTTGAGCTTGTACATTTCATAAAGGCCCCTTTGCCTCTGTGGTTGTGACCTGTATTGACCATAACCTTTATCTCGTCTTTTTGTCAATTTTATATGTTATTTTTGGGAGCGCACTTAATATTCAGATCTGTACATAGTGTACCTGATTTCATCTGTTGTTGCTAATAATAAATATCATTGTGAGATTAATTTATTTTTTCTTATATCAATGTCATGCAATCTCACTTTTGTAACCATACTATTAATTCCAGGTGTCCAAATGCCTGGTGTAGACACGCTCAAGCTGCTATTAAGAAATTTATGATCTGTTAGTGAGCCTTCTTGCTATGTTATAACACCTTTTCACCAATGACACTGTTACCTGGGTGTTGCCTTGGGTACAATGTACAGTGAAATAAGAGAGTATTTCCCTACTCATCTAGCCACAAAGCAACCAGTTATAAAAAAACCACATTAAAATACAGAAATTAAGATCACTTTATTCCCCAGACAGTAGTAACTGAAAACCACAAAATGTCTTTACAGTGGTATAGATCAAATCATTAAAAAAACAAAACTTTAAAAACCATCATTAAATAAAATATAGTTAAACCTTTGGTCTTAAAGCAAAATGTATTGCCAACTTATTACATTTTAATGAATTCATTATTATCAAGCAAATTACACATAATAACACACAATTAACAAATTTTGTTACTACAAAACCAAAAAAATTTCAATGTATTAAATTCAAAACATAAACAACATTCAAAGCAGCATCTCACTTTAATTAATAACTTAATGCATGGACATTTTTAACATAAATTTTGAATGTGACATACATTTTCTACTGTAAATTATTCAATAAAATTATGGAATGAAGCAATCAATAATGGTAGTCATCAATCAAAATAATAGTGATTAACTTCAGAACAATAACAGAGAAAATTGAAATATTAAAATTCACAGACAGTATCTCACCTCCTTCTCCAGTATTTGATTTTCCTCCAATCCTGTTCATAGCTATAGCTAAAGTTGTGTGGGCTTCTAAAGATATGCTGCCAAAACTCATAGCACCTGAAATAAACAACAACTCTTAGAGGGACACCACCAATCCTACATTTTTGATATAATTAAGATATACTTAAAAAAATATATACATAATTTATTCCATTTAAAATAAATTAATAGCCACACAGTGTACAAACAACAAATAAATAATACAACCGTTCCTATCTGACTGCAGTGCGAGACCAAATAACGATTTACTGTATTAGTTTCATAAATAAAGAATTCAAGCTTTCATTTCGTGAATTAAAGTCACACTGTTATTCACATTTGCATTGAATTCATACAGAAAAAAATGACAAAGGAGTGCCAAACATTAAAATATTAAGAATTATCTGAACTGCATGAAAATAAATATTTTGGAAAAACAATCCTCAAATCTAGAGGAACAATAAATGTTATATAGACATAGGTCTAAAAACACACTATTTCTGAACTATACTTTGCAGACATGACCTAAGATTCACAGCACGTGGGCTGCTATTTCCATAATTATTCCAACTGTTTATGGGCAAGTAACTTTAGTGGAACAGTGTACAATGTCAAGGACTGCTGCACTGACATTCCAAATGCAACACGATCCAACCTGTATTAACAAGGAGGCAGGGCCTCCAAGGTCGTTCACCCAACTATTAGTTCGGGCACCACCTGGTTGAATAGCAAGCTGTTTCCCTGCTGGTCAACCCCATTTGTGGGCCGTCTGGCCTTTGATTCCACTTGTGACCCGGGGTGGTCATCAGAGCCTTGCTAACCCTGGTCTGACAACCTTGGCCCGATCTGAATTAAATGTGCATAAAACCCGACCCAGCCCCAATCTGCAAGTAATCCGTAGACTCAGCCCGAACACTATTGCGTTCGGGTACAGGCCGGGTCCAACACATTGGGGTTTAGGGTAATATGTCAGGCTCGCCCCATCCGAGTTGAGAGTTGTACGTTGGAAAACGCGCAGACAAATATCTTACAGGCCTACAGTAGAAAGTAGATTTAATCACAACAGAAAGTTTGTGAAAAACAATCTCTCTCTCTCTCTCTCTCTCTCTCTATATATATATATATATATATATATATATATATATATATATATATATATATATATATATATATATATATTTATATATATACACACACATATACATATATATACCCACATACGCACATGCACACACACACACACACATACATATATATATACATACACATATACGCACACACACATATATATATACACACACACATACACACACACACAGATATTAAACAAAATGTGTTCCGCTTTGTTCTTCTTAATTCTATAACTACACATTATAATTTTAACAGTATTTAAAATAATGTTTATGTAACATGTTATATATAATTATGTACAGTAGTTATGGTACTGTTGGTCAATTTGATACAAAGAGTAACAATTACAGTACAAACAGTCAGAATTATGGTACAAATAATTACAGTTGCTGTTTAACACACAAATGGAAGCTTCAAATATTCTGGTGCGAAAAAACATTGTCTCAGCAAAAAAACAATAGCGAAGTAAATTCATTCACAGTAGGATAATAGCACTGTTATTAAAGTGGTGCACAATGCGAAACTGTTATGGTACTGCTACTAGAATGTACAACTATAACCTAGATAAAACATTTATGATTCCCCTATTAAAAAAAAAAAAAAAAACACAAGGATGAGAACAAAGATCTATCATATGCATTAAATATCTTCAATTTATGACACTATTTCATTCCAGTTTGTCCGCCCTCCATGCTAAGTGGCGTACGCCCCTACCCTTGGATCTTCATTTGAGCATCTGGAATGATGGAAATTGAGTAGACTATCTCAGGTTTGAGAGCGTTTTTGCGTTCTTGTATTATATAGCCTGTAGTACTGAACGCAAGTTCACTGCTTGCACTTGATGCCAGCACGACTAAACGCTGGCACGCTAGTGCAGTCAACCGTGGCAGTGTTGAGGCGTACTTTTCCCAACATACTAAAACACTGTTGTTTGTTTTAGCAGCTGGCATTTGCATATATTGTGCTACTTCATCCAGGGACTGATCGGCATCATCATTGGAGTTCTCCCAAACATGTAATTTTCTTAATTTTCTGCTTTTGGCTTCCGGCGAACTCTAGCTCATGTCTTGTCTGTCTTGGTCATTGTAATTTGGATGCTGGCCTTCATAAAGCAGGCGGCACACTTCTTTATGAACTTCTTCTCTTTCAGAGGCACTTAAGTTGCAAAGTTTTTGGTGTGATGGACAAAAGAATGTAACAATTTTGTGGTCCGTTGTTATGTCACATTTTTCGACAACGTACTCTTTAACACGGAGCTTTATATGTTTTAATTCAGTAGACTCGTTCCCATTTAAATTACAGCATTCAAATAAAGTATGTATCCAAGGTAACATGACGTGGATGGTGACCGTATGTTCATGTTCCAAGTCTTTAGTTGCAGAGTAGAAATCTGCAAGGAAATTTGTTACATCCTGTAGCAAACATAAATGCAGACCATCAAGACAAATCTCCTCACCATTTATTTCTAGCAAACTGACAAGTAGCTTCAATTTGGAAATGCAAAGATCTCATCATAATGAAGTTAGAGTTCCACCTGGACTTCACGTCTTGATGTACTGTATGTGGAAGACGAGTAACAAGTCCCGATCTTTTTAAGTACGCAACTACTTTGGATGCTTCATCGATAAGTTGTTTGACACTAGGAATTATAGTTACCACATACGTGTCTTGGAATGTGTTTCTAAGAACAGTTATTATGAGGTGAATTGTGCAGTCGTAACGCTTACTTTGCTCTAAAGCTTTGATAATGTTACTACCTTGATCAGTAACACAATCTTTTTCTGTTATACTAACGGAGGCGAGTCGCTCGAATAGCTCCTTCCCTATGTTGTACCCTGTTTTTATCTGGAAAACCGTAAGTAAAGAGAATTCTAGTGGTAAGTTCCCAGCCCTTCAAATACTGCGCTGTTATTGCAGTATATGAGCGTATTCTTATGTCATCTGTCCACTTGTCCGTAGTAAAAGACAACTCACAACATTGTAGTGCTGCTAATACCTCTGATAAATACTGTTTACGTAAATCACTAGCCCTTTCCGTCGGATGGGGCAACACGCTGTTGGCATCCACTGCCCCACGGGAGGCACCCATTAATTCCTAATAACCGACAAACCCATTACCAGCAACAGTTTCAAATGGCCTCAAGTCCATAGCACAAAAACCAACACATTTATTCAATACATGGCTTTTTACAGTACTACTTTTCACCTCACGGTATTTCGTTACATGGTTTCTGTTGACAACATTTAAATCACTTGTGGAAAATTCTTGCATTGTTTTTTTTTCCTCACTGAACATAACTCTCGCGTGTGGCGATGTGACTCATGCCTGTTTTACCACTGTTTGTTAACAGTTTGTTGCATTGTTTACACAACACAATTTCTTGATCTTCGTCTGCCTCATTTAAAACAACGCTAAGCTTAGTCCAACAAATTGAACGACATCATTTTTGCTTTTTGTCAGCAAGCTTCCAGATGATGTTACGTATCTTTGTCTTTGCCTCGCACAAATGCTTCATTGGGTGCAAGTAGCAACCAACAAAATTTGAACTCCTGCTACACTACCAACTGAAGACTACTGTCGGAATTTCACGACCGTAACTCGTGCGTACCGCTTGTAAGCAGGGGTGCCAATTTCATGGTTGCAATACTATACAATTTGGAAAACGAAGCACTCTAATAAAATTAAATATTTGCCACAACATTTTACATACATATCAAAAGTGGGGGAGTAATTATATATTTATTCCATGCATACGACAGCTTTCATGCAAATTTTTTGTTTTTATCTATGTTTGTTTTATTTTTTGTATGTCGACTATGTATTAATTGTTTCTGCACGTACATGCTAATGTATGGTACTATATACAGGATGAACATTTTAATTACTGTTTATGATGTTACGCTTTGTTTGTGAAAACCCTTATATCAGCCCTTTCTTTACTTATAGCATGTATGGTGGCCTAAGGTCCATTCTTGGTATCAAAGAGTTTCTTTATGTAACACCTTCCTTCCTGTTTATTATTTCAGGCATCTGTTGTTACGAAAACTGAAAACTTTATTTCAATGAAAATCACTTGTACAAACGTTCCTTAAAACTGCCAAAAGTTTAACTAACAAACCCAGTTTTAAAGTCAGTACCATATTATAATGATAAGTCCCCTCTCGTTGTGCATTTATGGCCATGCTCTCTTGTTTCTACATTTTTGGCGATATTAATTTTTTATGCCTAAACTAAGAGCAGATATCAGAAATCTGTCTGGAAGTTTTGTTTAAAATCATCTTCACCGTATTATAAAAATCATAGCAGACTCATGGGAGTAACTTGGAGAGAGGTAGGAACGGTACAGAAAATTATTAAATTACTCGTCCACTCTAAATATCTCCGAGTCTACTTTTGAAATATTTCAAGCCTTGCAGAGGTCAAAGGGACAAAAGAGCTTTAGACAGGATGTATATAGTATGTGCCCTGCCAAGAAGAAAAAAGTCTGAATTGTGATACCAAATTGTAAAGTACGTAAACTTATAACACTTAAAATACAATGAAATTTAAATTTTTATGTGTAACTTATTATTAATTATAAATTAAACTTTGCAACGATAATCACTGTAATAAATTCACATATGCTTGACTAACGCATTAATCAAGTCATTGTGTCCGTGGTCGAGTTAAACTTCACATGGTAGACAAAAAGAATGAGATAAAATTGAAGAAATGCCAGCAACATTCACTTTAATACTCACTTTACCATAACATACGTATAATTTTATTGCAATACTTTCCGCAGAAGTCATAACTCTTGTTCTCTACTTGAAGACAATGGGACACGGGCCGGTCCCATAACTCGGCCCGATACCGCTACGTACAGTTACGGCTTGATCCGAGCCCGACCCAATTTTATTGCTTGTACCCTGGCCTGATCTGAACCCTGAGTTTCTCTCGGGTCCCCAGCCCGACTTGTTTGGGTTGTATTTTGTCGGGCTATGTACTTACCCTGTCTTCTTGGGCCGGGTACACATCGGGATTCTGCGAACACGCCCAGCCCGTGCAAGGCTCTGGTGGTCATTGATGTGTTTATGTACCATCCCGCCAGTGTGTTTGACTACGACAAAACCCAGTGGAAAGCCACTTGGTACTGTGTTCCATATAGGTCCCTCTTATGCACTTCAGCAAATATTGCATGACACTAGTCACTGTGATGAGTTGCATATTTTCTGTGTAAAAGAAAAAGCCCTTCTAGTTAGTATTGTGAAGCTTACTTATTAACCAAATCCCTAATAGCAGTATCTCAAAGGTCTGCAGAGAAGCAGGGAGAGTAGCCTACAATTTGAGCACGCCATTCTCAAGTTCATCTGGAGACCACCTTTAGGGAGGAGATATATTGACCCTCTTGAAATTTTGTATTTTGTGTCATAACTTTTCATTTGGATACATTTATGGACCTTTAACATAACTGTAATACATATTGACAGAATCTTAGACAACATAAATGTTTGTTTGCCGATACAGCTGTTGAAGTTAAAAAATTTTTATCACTTTCTTAACTGCAATAAGATCTGTAACAGCAAAGGCGTGCTTCCAGTGTGTTTCAGATTACGTTTTCCAAGCTTTCCACTAATTTTTCAACTGTAGTCTACCAATTGACAGTAATTGTACAATGTTCAGTATGAAATAAATAAAATAAAAAAAACTTACATAGCTACTTTGCTACTCTAGCATAAAAATTTTTTAGCATACCTGTTGCAAATCTCTTCACAATTTCCGAAGCTGACTCAACTTGATCAATATCAACCGCATTGTCTAAATACACCAGTTCTAACTGTCCTCTAAGTGTGCACATCTGCACACTTTTAATAGTTGACTCACAAAATTTTTCATAGGCATTTTTACTGCTGTTCACAGCTGCTTCCTAAACAAGAAAATTATAACACTTCTGTTATAACACTATTATTAAATGTAAGAATAGTATTAACAAACTTAATGCTTTATAGATACATATTGTGTAAAGATTTAAACAGCTATGCTGTAAGTAATATCAAATTTCTCATCCTACAAGGATTTGGAATAAGATAACCTAATAATTTTAGTTCATTCACAGTTTGACAGGAAACATAAATTACTTTCCAAAAGTTAAACATTTAACTATGAGATATACATCACTCATAAAGAATCACATTGTCTAAGCTCAGACAAAAACTAAGAAATTATGTTGAAAAACATTGCAGGTTAAAATGCAGCCAGGAATTATGTAACTAATTACTAAAATATTATAATACAGGTATCCTGCCCAGTCCAATATACCAGGGAATGGCATGCCGCAACATGTATACACAATATTTTCTTTTAAACACATACTAACGTCGTGACTGGATCAGGATAACCAATCTGATATAGATTGGGCCTATGGGTGATGTATGACAGGGTACCAGTAATATTCTCCTCATATTATACTTTACAGACTCTTGGCTGACTCAGGGGGTGGTCTGTTCGTTGTGCTCTGCTATCCCGCTAACGTTGTTCTTATGCTTATGGTGACATAGGCCGTAACACACTATACAATGATGTAACTGCAATGCTCCAGTTCAATGTGATTTTATTGGTTCCCAAAATACAAGGTGCCTGAATATTATGTTTAAATATGCAACAAGGTATTGGGATGTTCCGTTACCATGAATAATATATATAATTCCGCAGTGGTGGGTATGTGTGAAGAGAATGATGGATGTTCCTGTGGCACGTGAAAACGCAGCTCTTTAGCAGCAAGGGTCGGCGGCCACTAGGATGGACAGACATTTTGCTTAGAGACGGACACAGGTGTAAAACGTGAATGCTATAGATGAAGATATTTTGTTTTCCCATAAACACAACACAAGGCAGTCTATCTCTGGGCAAGTAACCGTGTGGTGATGACTCTACAGGCGTGGTTTTAAGATAAATTATCGTGATTTTTAATTCCACACAAATAATACTGGAAATTCATAATTTTTGTCTGGGAAACCTGGAAAAGTGAGGGAAATTTGATCTAGAAATTCTGTAGCAACCCTGATTCATTCGTAGTACTTGCGCTGGTGATTATGGATTATGCCTGCCGAATGAATGTACTCATTGTGAACAACATAACTTATGTATCATGTCTGCTTTTCCCTCCTCTATACTATGCAATGGATGTGTATGATGCGTACGTAACCTTGGAGCTCAACATGCTACCCAATGACAACCATTAATGCGCACACGTGATCCATACAATTATAGGTTATGCCTTTAAAATTATGATAAAACTGTGAAATTAGACCGTGGACCTATACACCCAATGAATATAATGCGCCATAAATAATATCCGTCCCAAATATTTAACGGGAATGCTCAGATGGCTCTGGATATAAGTTCGCAAGCCCGCGGCAATGATTGAACGAACACATGGTTTTACATTAAAAGTACCAAAACTGATAATAATTATTAACTGATGCGAACTAGCAATACTAGGGTAAATGTCTAAAGACATGTGCTTGCACAGGTGAATTGGTATACTACATGAAGAATATTAAAAACTAAATCAGTAACAAAGTTTGAAGTGCACACGGACAGTGTCCTTCCTGTTTAGACGACACTGACTAACTTCCAGCTACATTGTTGCACGTTTTAATATATTTAAAGAAATGGCACAGCGTTAATTATTACAAGTTAAGACCATTTACATGATTAAATATTTGCATGTGGTAATGCTTTTGAGTGTTCATTACGAATTAAATGTTATGCTCTGCTGTGATTGGCCAACTAGCATCGCTGCATCTTTAAAACGTTAACGTGAATATTTCCTGCAATAAGACATGACACTGCCTATAATTAAACATCTGAAAACACTACATACCGGAATAACAATATTTTGATAAATAACTATGAGAGTCAGTGACCAATGAATGAAGGGTAGTGATGGTTTGAGTTTAGGCCATGCTGTAATGGGCTTAACCCACCGCTGGCCCTTTGGCCGGCACCAATACTCATACACTTTTAGTGATCAAATGAAAGTTGTGTATCCTTAAATTTTGTTAAATGCAATGAACTGCTCAATACTACATTATGTATGAGAAAACTGAATGCACAGTTAATGGAATATACAAAATGTTTTATAACACTTCCAAACTCAAAATAAATGACAAACAAAAAGCTAGAGCTTAAAATGCTCCTTAAAAATAAGTGCAATAGTACATACATTATGTAACACATCTGTGTAAGTAGCAATTTTGTTTTACTCTAGTTACAATCTAACATGTTGTTTATATCTTATGCAAAAAAAATCTTCAATACAAATCTGATAACCAATATACATACAGTATTATGTTTTGTCCTACTTACATGAGAAATTTTTAGCAGGAATAAATAATTTAATAGAAAGCACTGTTAGCTATTGGAGTACACAACCGGACTTTTATAAAAGAACCCTAGGGTTTGAAGTACACATAGTAAATATTAAGATACACAAATTCAGTTACTTGAAGTGTGTAATGAATGTGAAATTTAAGCATCGTTGCCGGCACATCCGCATAACTGAGTACAGTCAATATTCAGTTGGTAGAGGGCAGTATCAGGGCAACACAACAGATGACACCGTGTACAGTATTTTTTTAGATAAAACTGTTCTTACTGTCCAAAACTATTTTTGATATGTATTGTAAATTTCTTAAACACATATCTACCAATTTTATTTGGTATTCTAACAGAAAATTTAACTTTTACTGGTTTGTCAGTAGGTGTCAGTTCATGCAGTTATCTTACAGGCATATATACAAAGTCTTCTAGAAAACACTTTGTTAAACAGTTTATTTAAAATTTTCTATTAGTATTTAGATTGTATGTTACAGACTGACCAATATAAGATGGGTTTGAGCATATAGGAATGTATTCAGATCATCATGATGGGGGGGAGGGGGGTATAAGAAGTTTGAGGGATGTAGCTGCAAAATATAACTGTATTGTATTGATGGACGGAGTGAATTGAGGAAATCTGAAAATTCACTCCAGCCATCAATACAGTTCACACATGAAACATAGATTCCAACAATACCATCCCTTTCCTAGACACCCTAGTCTCCAAAGAAAATCATAGACTTATCACTAAAGCGTACAGGAAACATACTGGTCAATACCTGCATTTTGAATCTAACCATCCAACAAGTACAAAGTCGGGCATTGTTCGCACCCCAGCCAACCAAGCAGAAATGATCTGCTCAGACAGGAAAACATTAATTGAAGAACAGTGTCATCTAAGAAAAGAATTCATGGCCAACAAGTATACCAGATTTATCATCGAGAAGTTGTTAAGGGAACAAAATTCACCAAAGTGTGAAGGCACCACAGATCTTCCGGAACTCTGATTATTCCATATGTCTACAGACACTCTGAAAAAATAAGAAGGCTAGCCAACAAAAATACGACCTACGAACAGCATTCCGTTTACAGGTCCACATTGAAAACCACTCTCACTAAAGTAAAACCAATAGTACATAAACAACAGACACGTGAATGCATATACCATAAGCCATGCGAATGTGGCTCTCTATACATAGGTGAAACTGGTAGAACATTATCCACTCGCATCAAAGAACACAAGAACAACACGCAAAAGGGTGAAATCCAGAAATCTAGAATTGCCAAACATGCATGGGGAAACAGCCACAAAATTCTCTCGGACTCAGCTAAACTGATAAGTCAGAAAAATTACAGAACTAAAAAGAAACTTAAAAAATCAGCTTACATAATCAGCAACAAAAACATCATAAGCCAACAGAGCATTGAACTGAAAAATATGTGGTTGCCTTTAATAAAAAAAGAAACTGTGTTACAGAAACTAAATTAATAATTAAATAAATAAATCAATTACAGTCGGCCCGCCTTATCCGCGGACTTCGCATCCGCGGTTTTCACCAACCGCGGTCGGGAAAAAA
>PNEQ01029850.1:0-19626 GCA_003012365.1 Medauroidea extradentata | reverse complement strand
TTACGGGCAGTTATATAACTCAACGGAAGAACTCCGTTTTTATGTGTAATGAAGTTTCTGTATATTTACGGGTAGTTTTGTAACTTAACGAAGAACTCTGTTTTTATGTGTAATGAAGTTTCTTGATATTTACGGGCTGTTCTGTAACCAAACGAAGAAATCAGTTTTTATGTGTAATGAAGTTTCTGTATATTTACGGATACTCGCTTCTATCTTGCTTCTATATACAGTCAATATTTCCTGTTCGCAATGAGTTAAGTTGCCCAGGTGGACGTATTCGTGGCGTAGCAATAAGGAAGACACAGCACACACATCACGCCTCACACTAGCCTCTAGACCATGGACGTCTTTAGTGGAAGGCTAGAGTCTTGAGGTAGCAACACTGCATCGGGGGCCTGCTGCTTGTCACTTCTTGGCTGCCCTAGTCTGTGTAACTTGTCTAGATGCAGCTTTAGTGTCTACACAGACTAGGGCTATCAATGAGCGACAATCAGTAGGCCTCCGATACAGCGTTGCCGCATTCAAGACTCCGGCCTTCTACTAAAGACGGCCATGCTCTAGACGCAAGTCACAGAACTGGCGTGAAGTCTTCTCGTCGAATACTGTCCTCTATGGGACATTCAGTTGTGACCCTATCATTCATGACGTAATATTAAATATCAGGTTGTTCAAGTTGTATTGTACAGAAGTGGTTGAGGAGTGTTCTCCTGCTTAGGTGAGTCCTGGCAGTACCAGAATTTAGTATCCGAAGGAGGTGTCTAAGAGCAAGTTCTTCAGGAAAGCTGATGCTCCTCAGGGGCTCGTGAGCGACGCTGAGAGCTATATATTGGGATGGTACTCACAGTCTCTGGTACAAGTCGAAGCTTCCGTGACCTCTTTGCCTGATAACCTCTCACTTCCAAGTCAACTTGCAGCCTCCTCGTGGCGATACTGGATCTTAGAACCAATGTAGACTCTGGTGTGTGTGCTCTATGCATCCTGGACCTCCAGACTGGGATAGGGGTATCCACCCTGATGGATCTACCGGCTGATGGCACCTAGGGGAATCAATGAGGTGGGGAGTTAAACTGCCTAGTTCTCGGGCCTTTGGGGTCTAAAAGTCTGAATATTTACTGTGAAGAAATTCGGATAATGGAATGGCCACCCAGAGCACAAATTGATGTGCTCAGCCGACTCAGGAGTCAGGGCGGAAAACTCATCAGTGCAATGGAAACTAGGTAGTACTACGAGAGACCAGATGAGCGCCACGGCAAGGTTCTCTCCGTGACAGGTCTGGGCTGGTCTCGTTGTGATGGTAGTTGCCTATATGCTAGGCAGACTCGGAGAGGACACCCCTCGATAACGAGTCGACGAGTTGGCTGTGTGAGTGCCCCGGAGCAGTCCTGGAAGGTCTGTTAGAGGTGTGGATAGATTCTCGAGTCTAACCAAGAGGCAGTTGAGTGAAGGATCTCAGGAGGAGTCCCTGGGATGGGTTCTCCTCAAGATCTTCTCGTTAGCCAGTCTCCCCTGATAGGAGTTGAATGCACCTACGCATTGCAATGCTGCGCTTGGGAGTTACGCGGTCCCAACTTCATGTTAGCCTGGTACAATGTGTCTGGAGGAAGCATGATCTCTACTCTGCAAGCAGTAGGCTTACTCCTGTCGGTGCTACGATATGTCTATCGCTGTACCCAAGAGACCAGATACGGTGACTAGCCTGGCTTAAAACTGTCTATAGATAACGGAAATTGTGTATTGTACAGGCATATGCAGACAAAAATTTCAGCGCAAAGATATTCATACGTAAAAATGACCGCAAAAACACTAATATTTGCTATTTTCGGCCGCTAGAAAATATGCCTCTGTAGTAGGGGTGATCCTGAATTGGGGCCTTAGAATGTTGTTTATAATCACATAACAGTCACGCTAGTTGGGCATTATGTGAATAATATGGTAACAGACAAAGTTCTGCATGCCGCTCAGAGACAGGGTGGAGAAGGGGGGGGGGGGGGTTGGCCACCTGAAAATATTTTTAGTAGTGTTGTTGTTATTATTTAGGATTGTTGTCTGTTGTTGCTGCACCTGGCCACAAAGGAAAATCTAGAGAATGTAGAAGGACGGTGCTATGTGAAGGGGACGGAAGGAACGGCGAGGGTAGTTATGGTTGAAAACGGCCGCCACCTGCAGCTACACGAAGCTGTATATCCCGCCTAAATCGACATATAATTTTCGCGTGCGCTTGGGCTGGAGATCGTGCGGCAATTACTCGCATGCGCTGAGAAAGTGAGCCAGGAGTAATTGTACGAAGAAACAGCTGGTTCGAGGAGGAAACGCCGCTTGAGCACGGTAAACTCGACCGCCCACACGGCACGCACTTTACGTTAGTGTGTGCTTTCAACATACGTGGAATAAAACAACAGCAGTCGTTGCGGGTGACCGCAACATGTTTTTACACCAGATTACCACATTTACGTCTGGTTGGCTGGAGAGTGTAATATAGCTCTGCTACGGTATCGCTCGTACTTAAGGCCGCTGCGTACCTTGAAGCCACGGCGGGAGCAAGCATAAAGTCTTACAGGTTATGATGTTCCACGTGGCTCAGTAACGTTTGAAGTTACACGTATGGCACCACTGACTTTATTGTTTGTCTCGGTGCCGCGTACATTGCTATGGATCGGTTAGGCAGTTTTTTTTCAATACCCTGAAAGTTGTGGCCAAAAATTTATTTTTACACACAAAGAACACACGAAAATAGCTATTCATAATTTCTTTTCTACAATTTTATTTACGTAGCAATATTCTCCTTTTATCGGCGCAGAAAATGGTTTTCGTCCGAAAGCAATAACACAAAAGGTGACCGAAAGCCATTGAAAATGATTTAACATATAAAACTTTATTCTTTCTCCGCCGGGGCTCCGAGGTAGGCAGCGCTCTTAAGGCCTCAGTCAATCTATATTACTGCGCACTAATGTTTCGCTGATTTAATCAAGGTCAAGTTGAACGTTAAGAACGTAGCCTATACTTCACTGAAACTTCTGTAATTGGATCGTGGTTGTTTAGTCACATCTTTGGCGACTGTAAGTAGTTATAGGTCAGTGGATAATGTTCTGTGAACAATGTGTATGCATACTATATCCATTCCAAGATTGCAGCTTGTGTCTCTCCGCCTGTTCCCGCGCTTGAACGACATTGGCTGTGCAACAAACCACCGCACCACCTCCACGTGTTTCACGAACTATCGACTGGCGACAAGTGGAGAAACGGAACCGCTCCTCGCTGTGGAGGAAATCGAATCACGATGGACGTGGCGTCGTCGCGTAAGTCGTAGTTAATACATTCCATGCACATACAGTATTTCATGTGCACAGAGTGATATTATATTACAGACGCAACCAAACGAAAAAAAATACCTATCCCGAATTAAAACACAGGCATTTAGCGTAGGACCTATTTCCTGGCGCAACGACACTGTTAACTAACCAGCCAACCAATGGTCGAGAACTCACCTGTGACTGTGTTAATTTCTGCTGCAACCTTGGAATGGATACAGTATAGGACTGTGAAGTTAGGCCGATGCCAGTTGAATAAGCGAAATACTTGCATCGCTGCCACTTTACGATATAAATAAAAAAAATATTTGCTATCAAATAAAAGTATTCAGCGAAAAGTTACCGCAAGAATATTGCCACGTGAGAATACTTTTAATTTGCAAGAATCGTGAGAAAAATCGGGTCCGTTTAGAATTAACTGTTTTTAGCTTTCCATTGAAACTTCGTGGCTGCATAGGCCTACTGGATAGATGGCGCCCTTTTCACATATGTAATATTTAGGTTATGGATAAAAATCATAAATACAGGCACGTTTCTATGACCTTATAAATATTGGTTCTCGTGTTTTTTACACCTCCTGGAGTGCTGCGAGCATGTTGTAAAGTAACTTATGAGGAGGATAACGGAGGGCCAGGATGTTACACCCTGTATACAGACTTACCACCGGACGCTATCTGCTTGTCTGGAGGATGCCATGGAAGGAGGTCCTACAGTGGTGAGGTGTCGGGATAGTAAGGGCTGAGAAAACCCGCCAACCAGTGGCATCATCTGGAACTATTCCCTCATGCGACACGCCGGGGATCGAACCAGGACCGCCATGATGGGAGGCAAGTGTTCTAACTATTGTGCTTACCGTGGCCTCTAAAGACACGAAATTTCCGCAAAATTTATTTTGTTCCAGTTTTTTTTTTCAGAGTCTTATGTGCACATCTGCAGCTCTGTTTCATGGTTATTGGCAGTGTGTCTTTGTGTATAGACGTCACATATTTGACTGAACCAACCAGAACAAGGTTGCTGCGACACCACACGTCTCTGATCGGCGGGTGTAACACCAAGACGCTGAGAGTTAAAACATCCTAGCTATGACCACGAAGCAGATATGAAGCTGCGCACAAAATGGATCGCAATGAAACAGTGCAAACATTCTTTTCTCGCGAATATCAGTTGTCTCTACTAATATGGTATAAAAGTATTCTTGTACAGCAGCTCTCCGAGTGCCGCAGTCCTCTACTAGAGGCGACTACGGCAAGGCCCAGAGGGTGGGGTGTATCAGAGAGGAAGGGAGTTGGGTAGGTATAAGAGCGAGGATGGAGGTGTAGCAAACACCTAGGTATCGCGTGCACATCGAAGACCCCCGTGGTGCGCGGGCTGGTGATCTCGACGCGCGATAGGACAAGCAACCTCCTGGACGCCAGGCGGTCTGCATGTCTCGCTGGGTGCTGCCAACATTAACACTTCCACTCCGCGCCTCGCCGCAGCTGATTTACTGCTGGGACCAGCTAACTAGGGGCCGCTCCTTCGACTACCGACACCTGCCTAACCTGTTATGACGCTGTGCGCTGTCGGTGAACTGAGGTGAGGGCGTGGCGTCCGCCGTCTGAGCACGCATCGGGAGCGGCATTGCCCGCGCGCATCTTCAGCTTTGATGGTTAAGGCAGCTGACGTTGAACAGTGATGGGAACTGGGCACTCAGATTATTACATTTCACTCGACGTTCCTCAGCCACACACACACACGCGCGTATTGTTTTAAAAGTACGCCAATCTACAATCAAATTGAAATATCCTAATTAGACAACCAGTCCAGAGCACTCTTGAGTCACGTGGTGCAGAGTCCTCAGATCACAGTCAAATGCTCCAAGTAGCCTATACACTGTATAACAGTGTGACTTACTGTCTGTACCTGTGCTCCAAAATGTCGCAGACAGAAGATTCTTCAAGGTATAACCACATCTCCCTTGACTCGTCCTAACACGGTTCATCTTCGACCAGTTTGACGCTGTAGTTGGAGTCTCTAAACATGCTCTGTTGCATCTACAACCAGTTGACTATTGTTGTGTAAATATTAGTGCCAATGTTGTCGTTGTTTGAAGGTCACATAAAATAACCGATACATTCAATATCTGCTGGAGTTTTAGTTTTTATGTGTTGTGGGTGTCGCCTGCCCGGAAGTTGTCCTCGAGCAAGCAGAGAATCTAGCAAGGAGTCGAGAGCAAACAATGGGCAGAGACAGGCGTGTTTGTATTTAGCTGCGGTAGCAGCAAATAAAGTCTCTCAGAGCAAACTCAGTGATTTTGTCATTCCTATAATTTTGAAATACAGTTCAAGTTACTAGACGCTGCCACAACACGAAATAAAATCAACACAAAATGGTTTGTGGGATTTCGGACGAGTTGATGGCGGATCTTGTAGTGCATCGTACAAAAGAGAGTTTTTATGAAAAGAGATCTTCTTGAGCAAGGTAACCTTTGCTGCTGTCCTTTTACGGAGCAATATCAGCTGAGAAAGGTAACTACAGATAACACTTGCTTATGAAATCTGTGGATTCAGTTTGTGCGAACTCGTTCGATACTTCCTAGAGCCTCGCAAAACGAGATATAAGTGAGACGCCTTGCATTTAGCAGGACTCATGTTATATTACCAGTAGGAATATATTACCAGTTCTAGCGCACTTTCATTTTTGAGGCAGAAAAACGAGTTTTCCAAAACTAAGTTTTATGCCAAACATGAGTTTCTTCTAGAAAAAGCCATACCCCACTACTATGTTTCTAATAAACTCATTCACAAAAAAATAATTAAAATTTATTAAATTTAAAAAATCTAAAAATCAAAATTACGAAGAAAATTTGTTTAAAAAATTTATTATTATTTAAAGAAAGAGTTATTTATTTATTTTTAATACTAATGAAAATTTTTCTATACAAATAGAGACAAAAAATTTGAGAGAAAAAAATGGAAGCATCACAAAATTTACTAAACGGGGAAAAACGAAGTTATAAAATTTCCGAACTTACAATAAATAAACAATTTTATTAAATAAAAGCTAAAATAATAGATACCAAATTTGGACTCCGAGTTCTATTAAAATATCAGACATTAAATTATTTTTACCAGCTAGATATGTTAAAAATTAATAATAAAATTTTACAAAATATTAACAGTGCATATATAAATATAATGTATGAAGGAATGAAAAAATTAAGTCCTGGAAACAGTTTCATTCAATTAGATTTGAAAAAAAATTGCTTTATTTAATTAATATTTTTACTATGCCAACTATACATTTAATATAAGTTATACATATTTCAACTTCATTTTCAGTGCAATAAAATTTCAAATAACTAATATTTTAAAATTTCTAACTGTTAATAAAAAGTATTTATTTTGAACAATAAACAATATTATTAGACCTTAAAGTTTTTATTTCCTTTTGAATGAACATATTTCAGAGCTAATGAATTATCATGTTTTACTTCTGTATATTGAATACCATTTTGTTTGAGAAATTACAGATATTGGCCTTTACTACTTCTTAAAATTGTCGCGTCCAAATATTTCGGCACGGGAACATTATAAGTAAAACACAACATATCATTCGTAATCAAAACATGTTTCTCTTCAAACAATGGAACCCAAATATACCTAAGCCAAGAACCTAAATTCAATTGATAATAATTTTTTTAATAAATTAAAAAAAACGTTTATTTCTTCCAATGTTTGAACTAAAATATTTAATAAAAATATAAGTTTAAAAAATAAAACAATTGTATTAAGAATTATTTATTATTTTAAAACGAGTTTTTATTTTCCTAAATACTAATGCATTTCTCTACATAAATAGAGAGAAAAAAATTGAGAAACAAAAAATTGGAAATCATTTGGGAGATATTTATATTTAAAAAAGATATTTTCACAAAAGAAAAACCTTTACCAGAAAATCAAATAAAATGTAAAATTTGTAAACATCATTATAAACCAACCCTATTTGTTAGTCATATAAGAAGTAAAAAGGTTACTTTGAGCCCATTTTTTATGCAGTCCTAGAAAATACATGGCAAGAAAATTATGAAAATGAAGATTATAATGTCAACGAACAAGATATGAAGCACAAGGTTATAATTTAGGAATACGTGATTTTTTCCAAAAACGTTACAAAAACATATTCAGAATAATAATAATTATGAAAATCGTAAATCTATGATTTCAGAAAAATAAAACTCAACATTTTAAAATGTTAATAAATTTATTTAATTAGTTTGGATTTCAAATGCTTATTCTAAAATTTTCTTTACCAACTTCTTTCAAAATATATTCTTCACTTTCATACTGATCAAAAATTGTTCATTGTAAATATTGTAATTTTGAGATATAGTTATGAAGATTTTCTATTAAAGAAACAGGTATGATTTTAATTAAAAAAATAGTTGATCACAACTCTTTCCTTTTCCAATTAAAGCATTATTCATACTACACGGAACATCATTCACCAATTATTTTGATAATATTTAATAATTCTTAATATTTCTCTAATGCACCAATATCCACAACACCAATTATCACTATGATATTTTTTACAATTACATAGTAACAAATAATATTTTTTCTACACTAATCAACTAATTTTCGATAAGGTTCAACCCCAAACGAATCAAAATTATAAATAGTTGAAAAATATTTTATGTAACAAGCACTATGTGTTCCATTTCCATAATTTTCACTCTCAAAATTAGTTATTTTCAAATGATTTAATTTATGTCTGATATCTTTAATTACTTCTTAATAAATATTTTTACAACTAACTCCAGCAAAATAAGAATCAATTTTATAATATTTAATTAATTTATCTATATCTAAATTGGATAGGGGTTTCGTCATGAGTACTTTATATTTAACAAAAAAGCAAGTAGAAAATTATCAAAAAACTGGTAAATTATGTTTACCTCGAAATGTTTTTAAAAAACCTAATGTTCTAATGAATGTTAATAGATATTTGTTTAGATAATTACAAAATGGAGAAATTGAGGAATTTGAAATAAATTCTAAAAAAAGGAGGATTTCTGCCAATTGTTCCTTTAATTATTTGAGCTATTACAGTAGCATCATCAATAGCTAATGCAGTTCATAATTGTAAAAGCAAATGATCAATTAGTTGCCCAACGAATTAGACAAAATTAAAATTTAGAAAAACAATATGAAGATGGACAACCTATAAAGCTAAATACATTAGCGCCTGGAGCTAAAAAATAAACAGGGGGTTCCATCAAGTCAAATAAAAAAACGAGAAGCAATATCAGAGAAAAAAAAAACAAATTAATTTGTTTAAATAATGGCGGGACTATAACAATAAAATTTAAAAACATAGACGTCGATAAATTAGAAAAATAATAAAAATGTCTTAATATATTAAAATTTAAACATTTAAAAATGTTTTATTATTTTTAATGTTTATTAGAAAGTTGAGATAAAATATATTTCTAATAATAATAATATGGGTGGTGGTATAGTTAATTGGACAAATAAATTTCCTTTTAAATTTCATTTACCTGGCCACAATTATACTTGCCCAACTACTAATTTATTATATAATATAAAAAAAATAAAAATTCCAGTAATTTAAATTGATGAAAATAAAAATGTCGAGGAACACGTAAAGCTGATAAAATATTACAAACAAAAAACAAATCAAGTTTTTAAAACAAATAATAATTTAAAAGAAAATTCGAATCTGGTTTGGTATCAACAATAATGAATTTTAAACAAAAACTTGGTTTAGGTATAGAAGAAAATATGAATAATTTTTTTTAATTGAAAAGGAATTTGAAGTCAAAGAACTTGTTGAACATGATTTTCAAAAAAGCTTAAAAAAATTAATTTTACTTTTAATCAATGAGTTTCTTTAGCAGAATTATGTGATAATTATAATTTCGAAATATTACTAAAACCTGAAGATACTCTAGATTATCATTTATTAAATAATGAACAGAAAAAGATACTTAAAAATTTAGGAAAAATAATTTATCATTTGACAAAATTCTCATGTGATTATTTGACTTTGTAACGGTTCATTAAATGTATAAACATCCGTCCAACGGTTCAACTTTGCTTTACTTTACCTTACTAAATTACTATAAGTTTTTAATAAATGAACGTTACTCAAGAAAGAGAGTTTGAAAAATAATTTAATTTTACAAATATCCAAGGAACTTAAAACTAACGAAAAAAACTTTAAGATAATATTCAAAAGAGTTTAATATTGAATGTAATAAAGTATGTATTTAGGGAATTCTCGAATTCAAAATTCTTTAGGTCAATATTTTTTGCCAGAAATTTAATGATGATGACGCAAAATTCTTTTATAAAATTTAAGACCCTCCAAATTTAAGGATCTAACATATAATGAAGAAAAATAAATAAATTTTGTGTAAGTGAATCTCAAAATAGTTATTAACAAAACATAATTAATAATGAAGATGGTACCGATGATACAGATGACACAGTTACTGGTAATTAGACTTTGCCAAATCAAACACCTATGGCGGTGGTACAGAAACTAAAATCTCAGTAAAATATATGATCAATTAAAATTTAGAAGATATATACAATGGGGAATACAATAATAAATACTAAATTATGATAAATTAAGATATATTTAATTTTAATTAAATCAATTTTTTGTAATGTATTAACATTCTGTATAAATATAAAAAAAATTATTTCAATTGCGGTTACTTTTTTATCATAATGTCTTTTGCAAGAAATGAAAGGCAAACTTTAACTGTAATAAAATATTTAAATCATTTTGGTTACTTAAAAACACCTAAACATGATATTACACACGTGGATTTATTAACATTTTCAAATTGTCTGAAACTTTTTTAAAAATATTGTAACATTCAAATTACTGGAGAAACAAATAATGAAACATTATCATTAATCAAAATTCCAAGATGTGGTTTACCTGATAATATATTTATTTTTTCTGCCTATATTAATAAATTGACAATAAAAAAAATTAAATGTGTTAGCAAATTCAGAAATAATCCAACTAACTCAATTAGGCTTTGAAATGTGGGCTAAACGTACTAATATTGTTTTTGGACATGATATTCAAAATCCTGATATAATAATATCAAACAAACAACGTTTACATACATTTCTAAAATCACAACAAATATGTCCAAATATGTTAGATGGAAAAGAAAATATACTTGCTCACGAATTTTTTTTTTTTCAAATTGAAAAAATTTACCAATTGAAATTCATATTGATGCTGAGGAAGATTGGTATTATAAAAATGAAGACAGATTTGATGAAAAAACAAATCTTGTTAGTGTGTTATTTCATAAAATTGGATATTATTTAGGAATACAACGTTTAAATGTTCAAGAATCAGTTATGTATCCAATTTTTTCTTCAATTCGAATAGAACTAAATACTGATGATATTTTGGCTTTACGAAATCTTTATAGTAAACTAACTATTGAGCCTAAAAAACACAAAACAAATTTGAATCTACAAATGAAATTGATTTGTGTAATTATTTGACTTCGTGAAATCAAAGGTCCATAGGACGCGATTTTATAAACATTAACACATTTTTGATAGTTGACAAAATAATGTATATTTTTAATATAAAACATGTTTGGTCATATAATTTAATTGATAAAGTAATTGGAAAACCTGATCTTATTACTAATTGGTTAAGTTTCTTTGCCATCAGATTTTAAAAGTTTTACTTCAATTTTTATATTTAATTCTTCAACTGTTTTTTGTAATGTAAATTATCATTATTTAAAGAATTAATTGTTTTATCTTTATCTATAATTTGGCCTGGAAGTATTTGTTTTTCTGGTTTAAGAATTTCAATAATATTTTGTCTATCAGATGGTAATTGTCTATGAAGATTTAAATTTGTTTCTATATATTCTTCAGTTTTAATTTTTGGATCATCATATTTTTCATAACAAGGTTTCGCGTGTTCAAAATTATTATCATGTTAAAATTAAATTAAAAACAAATCACGAGTATAATTATATCTAATTTACGGGCACAACATATTCTTAAACTGTTGATGAAGTTATAAAATAGAGTACTATTTTGTATATTAACCTGTTTGCCATATTCGTCAGTAATTGAACTATCTATATCACTTATCATCGGAATATGAACATAATAACAATTCGGTTTCATTGCTATTATTTCAGTTTTGGACATTCCATAGTTTACTGTTAGTGGGGAAATATGAATAATTTCTCCAGTTTTTATACAAAGTACTCTAAAGTTTTCAAATATATCAGCTAACAATAAAACATCTTTGTTATATAATTCTGGATATTCACCAATATTTTTAATGTAAAATTTATTTCAAACTTTTTGTGCAAATTCATAATCTTCATTGGAAATATAAGTTTTATTTAAATTAAGGCATGCATTTAAATTAATCAATAAATCTTAATTTTACACCATCATTTACATGTTTTGTTAAAGAAATATATTTTTCTTCGTTGTTTGGAATTAAATAAATTCTGTTATCACTTTCGTGTTTTCCGAAATCTTTTATAAATACATGTGTATCGTAACCGGATAATTTATGAATATAAACAGGAACATATTTTTTACTTTTATAATTTAAATTGCATTTATTATGTGCTGCACCTCTAAATTTTCCGGTTAAATTACCATGATATATTACTGACTCTTTTACTGTTTCACCACTAATAATTTTATGTAAAGGTTTTTCACAAATATGACAATGTGAAGCTAATGAAGATTTATTTCTTACTTCATCAGTTAATGGAATCATTTTAATTTCATAATCGTATATTTTTTAATTTCATTTTTCTGAAGTTGCTCTTTATTTAATTTATTACAATTGGTTTTATATTATCAAGAAAAAAATTATGGATAAATTTTGTTATCTATATGATTAATTCCATACGTTTTTAATCTTCCTTGAAACGATTCTTCTATTTCAAATATTTCATAATCTCGAGATTCTTCAATTTTAGTAATTATATTTATTGCTTCCTTATGTTTTTTTATATCTTTCATTATTTTTCTTATAAAGTTGATCATATTATTTTCCACAAATTTCACATTTTACTATAATTTTTCCCGTTTAGTTTTTGGTTATTTTTTGTATTATTTTTAACTAATGGGAGAAGACATTTGTGAATTTGAGTTTTTTCATGACTTTTAACATATTTTTTGTATATACTCAACATTACATGTTTACAAGTAACATATATGTTAATTTTATGTTGTTTAGTTGCTGAATGCTTTTCCTTCACGAGATGGTTTATAATATTTTTCCCAAACACTAGATTTAACTTGTTTTTCACGAACTTATCTTTTTGTCTTTTTTAAAATATCATTTGAAAATTAAATATATTCCAAGTATTTTGGGAAGAAATATATTTATTTCATCGCCTTGGCGTGTTTGTATGTTCACTCTCAATTTTTTAATCTTTATTTATAAAAAATAAAATTTCATTAGTTATAAAAATAAAAGAAAATGAAAACATAAACATATTAAAATACATAGTTAGTTATTAACAAGTAGTTCGCTTTTCTTTAAAGTTCTTTTGAAATTATAGCTCTAAATGTTTTTTGATTGCTGCTTTTGTACCATATTTCCCAAATTATTTACAAGATATTTTTTCAAAAGATTTAGCATTATAATTTTTTACAAGAAGAACATGTATAACTTATACCATATTTCATACCTTTATTTTTTGAAAATTCAGAATGAGGTTTAACAATTTTATAACCAGAACATTTTCTAGTTATAACTTCCGGTTCATCAACAAGACTATGTTTTTTTTATATTTTTAAATGGTTTTTTAATACCTGTTTTTACTATTTTTACCACATAATCCACATGGTACTTATTCCTAAAATTTAAGATTTTCAATCTTTTTACAGGAAAATCATAAATAGGCTGTACCATATTTATTGCTTTTATTCTTTTGGGAATTCAGAATGTGATTTAAAAATTTTGCAAAGTGAACATGTTCTAGCAATATCTTTTTCTGTTTTAATTTTTTTCTCTCGAGTATTTTGCTTGCATTTATATAGAAAAATTGTATTTAGTATTAAAAATTTCGTTTTTTGAATAATAATTAATTTTTTATTTTAATTTTTAAATTTTATGATTTTAATTTTTTTTTTTTTTTGTTAAGAGAGAAGTGATATATTTTTAGTTATAGAAGAAACTCATTTTTGGCATAAAAATTAGTTTCGGAAAACTCATTTTTGTGCCTCAAAAATTAGTTTCGGAAAACTCATTTTTGTGCCTCAAAAATGAATTTGCGCTAGAACCGGTAATATATCGCTAATATTACCAGTTCAGGCGTCTTGGTTTCGGTTCTGCAGGGTTTACTGAAACAACTTCAGGCGGATGGTGGGACGATACTCATTAACTCTCTTCCCGTGTGTGTCTGTGAAGACCATGAAGCTCCTTAACAGTACGTCTGCTAGATTACCTCAGAACGTTGGTGTACCTGAAGACGATAGACACGAGTTTCCGACACCTCGCATCTGTTATTACCAAAGAAAGCATACTCTCGTCGTCTGTGGTATATTAGCTGTGGTCTACTGTCTACAACCATTCATCGCTGTGTTAATTTGTGTTGCCTTCCTAGTCCATCATTGTCGCCATTTTCATTCGCCTTGTTTGGTTCATATCTGTTTTGACTTCGTTTTTTTCGTTACGTGCCGAATATATTTGCATTTCGGAATATTATGCATGTTTGTCGACTGCGGTCGTTTATAGCTTCCTTGGTTAGTTTTTTTTGTTACCCATATTCTCGTGCTTGTTCCTTATGTATACACATACATATATGTGTGTATATACACAAACACACACGCACACACACATAAACATGTAGAACTGTGTGTTGTCTGCAACCCAGCAGCACTCGTATACGATGATATATATATATATATATATATATATATATATATATATATATAAATAACTACATTTTGTACATAACTTTTTGTATGACTCTAGCTTCTCACAACTAAATTAATTTACAGATTACTTTACAGTTTTATGTATTAAATTTTTTTCATGTTCATATTTTCACAATGATGGCTGACAGAACATTTTTTGAACATGCGAGATATCCTAGGAACCATTTATCGGAATATCTTCATAAAAATTGGTACAGATCAACTTTTTAGTAAAGTGACGTGACTTGTGTGTGTTTCGTAAACGCGCAGTTCATATTTTAGCGCTGACAGATATTTGAACGTGCTATAAATACACGAGCTACATTAGGAATCATTTTTCCCGTTTTTCATAAAAATTAGTACACATATACTATTTAGTAAGCTGCCTTGACTTTAAATGTTATTAATGCTGTGTTCATATTAAAAAATGATGACTATACTTCGAACACACAAAAAATCCGAGGAATCATTCGTTAGTTCATCAAACTCGGTACTCATTTAGTGCTTTGTAAGTTGACATACCTTTTAGATATTATGTGTTTGCCGTGTTTCTATTTTAAAATTGTGGCCTTTCGAACATATTTGAACGGCCAAAATAACCGCACAAACATTTCTCAGAATTTAACGAAGCGTGGTTCTCATTTAGTTCGTAGTAAGTTGAAATTTTTTATGTATTGGTTTATGCAGTGCACGTATTTATCAATTTGAGCCATTTGGATATTACTTAACAACAAAACAATTGGAACTAAAATTTTAAAGAAATTGTAGTAATCAATAACCACATTGAACTTACTAAATATAATTGACTTTTTCAATCATTCTACTTAAACTGTGTACATATGACCGAAATGGTAGTCATTGAAACATTTCTTGATCATATGAGTTATTTAAAGAAACCACGTCTAAGAATTTCTTCCAACTGGATATATCCGTAGTACTCAGAACAAAGAATTTTATTTTGCTCATACCATAATGTTTTTTTTTTAGTGATGGCACTTAAAAAGTTTTTTTTTTTTTTTGTTTGAACGAGAAATCTGTGGAGTAATTTCCCTAAATTCTACCAAATTCAGTTTCCAGTTAGAACTAAGTAAGGTAACATTATTTTTTGTTGTTTTTTGTTCATGCTGTATTTATGATGTAGGTCACCTTGATCGTATTTTGCAATACATATATTTCGAATAGCATTGAACCGATTGAAAACACATTTAATTTTTAAAACATTTGTTTTTAAACTTTGATTTCAGTAGTCCTAATTGTTGTATGTCTCCCGTGATAGGAGATAACATTATATAAATATTTAAGTTATTTCATATTCCCAGATCTATTTGACCTGTTTGCCTTTGTTTGGGTTAATTGACACATACTTAGAAAATTAGGGTAATTTTTTAATGCTGACAGCATCTTGACGCAAATGCAAAATTGCTCATTATTTTTTTTTTTAATTTTCACATAAAAATCACTTACAAGTCGTATGTTCTATTTCAAGTTGGTAATTGAATGTGCTTCTTTTATATAATGCACGTTCATTGTATTTAATTTTCTTCGTGCTAATGCTCGCAATCACTCTGATTGGGTTATCAGCACTTCAAATTGCCATCCCGTGAGAACCTTTTAAATAACTACGATAAGTAGTATAGATACGTTTGTGTTGAAATACTTACAATTGCCATTCTATTCATTGTGATATTTTAGATAACATTCATTGAACATGCGCAAAAAAAGAATATTAATTCTACATACGATAAAAGTAATCAAATTTTATACAACCTTAGGTGCTATTTATGAAATTCACTGGAAGCAAATGATATGAACAGAGATACTATTCAGATGCGAAACTTGTAAATTGAGGTGGCCTCCTAACTTGTGTTTAGTGTGTCCGATATCACGAGTGAAGCAATAAGGGTGGCATAGGTATGGGCATCACGCCTCACCCTAGCCTTCTTGCGCATGTCATTGAACTATCGTGTAGACTTCTAGTAGGTACCGCGTATCTATGTCTTAACTACGTAGAAACATAAAAAATAAATTAAAGAAATAACAAAACAACTAGCGAGGTATGATGTAGGTGAAGGGATTTTACAAGAAAAGTAGTTCCTACACATAGCTGCTATTATAACACGTAACTTGGGTGGAATGAGACAAACTAATACAAAACTTACAAACTAGTAGCACAGGTATAAGGTTAATGCCTATGATTTTAGTATTACTTATTGGTTTATAAGTAAAGTGGAGGCTTTTTAAGTTTGATGTAATTAATTTGATATTTTAAGCAGTCCCTATTATTTCAGATAAATCTTGTACATTAGGTCATAGTAAGACATAAAATTTAATTTATTGACAGTTTTTATTTAATATAAAATAATTTTCAGTTATGCTAACTGGCTTGGACAGTTTAAGAAACGGATTAAAAAAAATATTTCAGTAAATAGGCTACTTAGTTAGAAAGGACATTGCTGTTTTTAAATTAAATCTAAACTGACAATCACGTAATATTCTGTGTCCGCACAGTAGAGCTCTAAGTAAACACAAAGAAACTGTCGACCGAGGGCCACACCTCTCGCCTCCCACCAAGGCCACCCGTCTTCGATTCCCGGCAGGTTCTGTCCCCGGATTTTAGCGCGTGGGAATTGTGCCGGATGATGCCGCTGGCCAGCGGGTTTTCTCGGGGATCTCCCGTTTCTCCAGCCCCTCTTGTTCCGGCACATCTCCCTTTTGGAGCCTCATTCGATATCTTCCTACAGGGCAGGGCGAATTTCCTACTACGAGCTCCCAACAATAACATCTGCATTCTTGTTGCGATACCCTGGTTCTCGAGTGTCCTCGTACGATGTGTATGTTACAAAGAAACCTCCGCAACATAAGGCTCACAGACTAAACAGTAATAACAGACGTGAAATTACTAGAGACCTGAACTATTCGCGTTTTCCTTTAGGTACAAGCTAGACTGCAAGCAACTGTAAGATTGTGCCACTTTCACAATTGACCCAGGACTTATTTGACACATCTTACAAGGCGCCGAGTCAGATACAAAGAAACAACTAAATTCAGACCTACAGCGGGCAGCCAATGAGGTGTTGTTAATTTCTTCAGTAAACATATATTCTAGAATGCTCGCATACATGTCAGTGAACACGCAAATTTTTCCTGTCTCTATAAATGACGTGGCGGCTTATTTGATAGGGCGAACTTCACCGCTTATTGGTTGTTGATACCAGCCCCGTGTATGTTTGTTACTGCAGGTTTCCTATTGGCCAGGCTGCTGGCTAGTTGGTCAGTCCCGTTACTCTGATTGGCTTCACATTATACAATTCCGCCCGAAAATAGTAGATCTAAGAATCGACCTGAAAAGAAAACGAAATATCCAAGAAGAGGAAGATATTGATGTAAGAGGGATTATGTTAACCAAAGAAGGAGCAGCCTCTATGAAGATATTTGCAAAGGAAGCAGGAAAGAGACTTGAAGAGTTCGACTCCTGGCTAGCTGAGAACCCAGATGAAACAGAGGAAAATTACTGATCAAATCAAGACAAAGATAGCTCTATGGATATGATGACCACAGCAATGAAAATGGCAAACGACATTAAGTAATAAAAATAATACAAATAAAAGGCAACCTGTTCTCCCTGCATTACCCAGAAAGAGTGTGGTTGCATAGGGAGACAAATTGGGTTCTACTCTGCGTGGCCGTGACCACGAAAAAAAAAAAAAAAAAAAACTCTGATTGGAGGTAGACGTCTCCACAATGTTGCTGGCATATGTGACTGAGTTCGCCATCCTGCGGGCTATTTCACGTCTGATTTCCTGAATATTCTGAGACTCAAGGCAGCAAGCTTAGAACAATGAAGGTGTCGGAAAGTTTGAGCCAGTGGTGCTTCACTTCCTGACCCCCATGACGTGTAGCTGCTGACCAGGATGTGCTGCAATAACATATAATTCCAGCTTATTACCGCAAGGTCTAGTACAAGGACACGGATGAAGAATTAGAGACAGAAAAAATTCGCGAGTTCACTGAGTTGAGGTCTAGCCTTCAAAAATATATGTTAATTGGCTGCTCGCTCACATTGTGATCTTGATTGACTTACGTTTAGTTGTTTCTACATTATTGGCTCGTTGCTCTATGAACTGTCGGGCAAAAGTCACGGGCCAATATAGAGCACCGCGTGAACTTGTAGTTGTTTGAAACCTAGCTTGTAACCAAAGAAAAGTTTAATTTTCGTGTAACTAACTGTACTTTTAAAAGAATTCTTTGTCAACACTTGAGCTGTGTTATATGTCGCGTCATGTGTGTTACGTTTCATACCAAACTGCGAAACTTATAATCAATATAAGTAGGCTATCTACAAAATATAACCCATTTCAAACTATGTTCTATGATTCTAAAAACGCAGCACTCGTAAACAGTTCTTGTGGTCCCTCAAAGTAACTAATAAAAATTGTAAAGAGATTGTGGTATCTAACCTTCAAAATTACCAACCCGATTAGTAAAAGAATAACGGTGTACAAACATGTAAACAGAATAACGTTTGTATCTTTTGTGAACACTTTGACAACTCAAAATTTTGGTTTTTATGTTATTTACTGACGAAAGTTTCAAGCATTAGTTATAAGGATAAAAGGAATTATTTAAAATACTCGGCTCAGATTATCTGTTTCTTTACCAGAAAACCCAAAAACTGAAAAAAGTTACTCTCCTCACACTTTTAGACTTCAGTAAAGCTTTTGATAGTGTTGACCACGATATTTTACTTACTAAACTGGAATGTAATTTTAATTTTTTTTACAGCGCTGTAAACTGGTTTAGGTCTTATCTCTCCTGTAGGAGTCAGTGTGTTGTTGCTGGAAAGATAACATCTGACTGGCATATTGCAAGTGCTGGAGTGCCGCAGGGTTCTGTACTTGGTCCTGTTCTGTTCGCGCTATTTATAAATGATTTGCCTAAACATATTACATTTTCTCAATATCACATTTATGCCGATGATTTGCAAATATATTGTTCTTTTTCTTCCTCGGATACCACAAATAATGTAGACAATTTAAACACAGATCTTAAGGCTTTCGAAAAATGGTCCAAAGAAAATGGACTCCATATGAACCCATTAAAATCCCAGGCTATTTTAATGTGCAGTTCCGATAAAACGGTAAAATCCCTCACCGCTGAACTACCAAAAAATTGTAGTAGGCAACACAAATATTGAAATACAATCAACAATTAAAAATCTTGGTCTTACTATGAGTAGTACTTTAAATTGGTCTACTCATGTTGCTAATATAAGTAAAAAGGTTCTAGCAACTTTGCATCTACTAAAACGCCTTAAAAACCAGCTAACTGAGAACATTAAAAAACGTCTTGTGCAGGTACTAATT
>PNEQ01029849.1:0-13440 GCA_003012365.1 Medauroidea extradentata | reverse complement strand
AGGAAAATTAACAGTTACTTACGTCCCTTGGTTCAGGATTAGCTAATTGTGCCATTGAGGGTCAGGCATGATCTGTGGATTAACTACAATTTGTACCAAGAATAAACGGTCTTTTTCTGTTGCGCCGTTGTGATTCATTTCTTGAACTATTAACTTCGCGATGAACCGACTAATCCGGTTGTTTGAGGCAGTTGGTCTTGGATAATCAAGAAAAATTGGCGACGAGGCAAATATGCACTTCTGAGATCACAAAGTTGTTTTTGGAAAAATAAGACGTTCTTTGAAACATCTCTATACGTTGAATTATGTACCACACTAGCGTAAATAAATGTAAAACAGTTAACTGTATGTAAGTTACCTAACAACTGTAAAACTGTAAACAGCGCAACTTTCAAAGATCGCATTGCAGCAGATATTTTTTTATTTTAAAATGTTCCTTGTTTGAACTAAGAAAATTGTTTACAGTGTACCTTAAAATTTCTTACAGTTTGTTTAGCGATTATTGCTACGGGGATAGTATATACCACTAACTTAACGTAAAAATAATAATATATACGCCGAATGCAAACTTTTCTTTTTCGGTATATAACGTTATATTACCATTCAAGTATGATTTATGTTACTAAGGACTAACATTAATACTGTTGTGGCTCTGTCAATTTTATTAGTGTAAGGAAAGGTGTGCTAATGTAGCCGTGAGAAGGTTTGTCACTTTATTGTTGTTGCAATATTGCTCATACGTAAACAACATTAAAACATCTGTAATGACACAATTATCAGCACACATTAAGAATGAAACCTGATACGCTATGAGTATGCTATGTGAACTGGTGCTATAAATATAGTATCTGTGAAGTTGCAATAACACATTAAATTAGGCATGAAAAATTGCGTAAAACATGAAACTGTCAAAAAACAACTACTCATATTTTTACATCATAGAACAAAGTCTGCAAACTTCGAAATAATTCCTAGTCAATATATTTCTTACTATACGTTTTATTTCCAAATATCTATGCATTTCTGCAGACACTATTTTATAATTACTATCTTACACTTCACTGAAATCTCGATTTCAACCAATTATATTAAACGCACACGCGATCCGTACACGTAGTACGACGTGTTTATTAAATGTAGTTTAATACGATCCCAAACGTATTACTTTGGCGAATTCCATACAATTTTGCAAACGGAGAAGAAGAACAGTGGATGAAAAGCAATACACAACTGAAAAGTCACTTTAAATATTCAGTTCAACTTTATTACAGCAAAAATTATAGAAAGAAACTAGCCCGTTTGACGACACACCATATTAAACAAACATTTATTCACTCTGATATTTTAAAGGCAGGCAACTATTAAAGTACGTATTTCTTTAGACGATACAACAAAAATGGAACCAACATCTGAAGCTACGCGTTTGAAACTCGTTTGATCACATTATCTGATGCAACGCACTTAGACCACAACCAGGAAGCGACCAAAGATTCAGCTAGAGTGAAGGGTAAATATCAAGAATCACTATTTACCGTTGTACCGGCCTAACTATTAATTTTAGACACATAGTTTACTGATGAAAAATGTTTCAGAGACGTTAATTAGCAGGGCCCGGAAGTTTTTGCGAAAAGATTTTTGCATCTCATTGTTTCAGTGCCTTACGTGCGCACCTGCATCTCTGCTTTGTGGTCAGTGATTGGATGCCTTAACATACAACGTCTGGAGGTTAAACCCGCAAATCACAGACGTGTTGTGTCACAGTTATCCATGTACTGATTGGCACAGTCAAATGAATAATAACCCTGTACACAAACACTCTGCCAATAATTATGAAGTTGAGCTGGAGGTGTACACGTAAGACACTGAAACAAAGTGGGGCAAAAATATTTTCGCGAAATCTACCGGGCCCTAATTATAAGTAGTGCTACGCAATAAAAAAATAGATTATGTTATATTAGGTTATTTTAGGATAATTTTGGTTACGTTAAGTTATATTATGTTAGTTTAGGTTAGGCAATCTAACCTGACCTACGTTTAGGTTAGATTACCTAACCTGACATAATATTAGGTTACCTAACCTAAACTAACCAAACATCTGTTTTTTACGTAGGACTACACCTAATGTCGTTAAAAGTCGTACGTAAATTTTTTGTAGGTTAATTTCGTTTAGAGTAAATTAGTTTAGGTTAGGTAATTTAACCTGACTTAACTTAATGTTAGGTTAGGTTACCTAACATAATCGGACATAACCTAATATAATGTAAAGTAACTTAATCTAACATAAACTTACTTAAAATAACCTAACCTAACAAAATTTTTTTACGTAGGACTACTTGCATTGTCTCGTGAAAAATTTTTCATCAATAAACTATGTGTCTAAAATCAGTAGTTTGGCCCGTACACGATGAGTAGTGATTCTTAATATTTACCGAGTGAAGATCTTGCAATCACGGTTCGGACAGTCAATGGTTCAACTGGCCCTGGGTGTTGTGTTGTCGTCTCATATAAATACTGTAGAAGACCACCTCAGTTACATCCTCGCCTAGTCGTGCCTTAGGTGTTTCCCTTGAGGTTCAAACCAGCCTCCCGGGCTGAAAACTTGTCATCATTACACTAACGGACAGAAAATAAAAATAATTCTTTTTTTTCTTTAAATTCGGCATTCCGCAGTATCAAAACTATTTACAGAAATGTATCCGATAAATTTAACGGTTCCGACAAACACTGCGTCATCGTCGTCCGCCATGTTTGCAACTTGCGAATAATTTGAATTTGGGATGAGGCATGTTCGTTACTCCTGCCCGAAGAGACTAATTTCGTTTTTGTATGTCGTTTTTGATGTCGTACCATTCCTCAAAACCTGCCACACACGATTCCGATCCTGGACATTGTTGCCATAGATACTTTTTTAAGTTGCCTCTATCCACTGCTTGCATTGCAAAAAAATTCTACTTGTTAACGAAGAAGCGGGTAGATAATACCAAAATATACTGTGCATTACAAATCCAGTGCTGTAAATATCCATCTTATTTTGTTGTTTTTTTAGTATTTCATTTTCTTCAAGCAACCATTGTCTCCACTCCTGAATTAATTTCTATTGTTATAGTTCTTTTTTGATACAGTTTTTGTATAATTTTTCTGAATGTGTCTGCAAATATTTCCGGGTTGGTCTGTAGGCCTACATTGTATGTTTGATGACAACAGGTAACACTAGATTTTGTTTTTATTTTTTGCTCTTTATTATACTGTTGGGTTGTGCTGCAACTTGACAACGTTCACTAGCACTATGGCTTATGTCTACAAAAGCGGCTCAGTTAAGTAAGTGCGAGATATGTTGGTAGCGCTTAATATCGAGGTATTCAGCGTGGGTGAGGGGTGACATGAGGTGAGTACGGAGCAGCGTAAGAATAAAAAAGCCAGGGAAAAAGGAGATCCCCGAGAAAACCCGCCGACCAACGGCATCGTCCCATACGATTCCCACATGCGAAAATACGGAGACCGCCCCCGCCGGGGATTGAGTCTAGAACGCCTTGGTGGGTGGAGACGAATGATCGGAATATTCGGCCACCGCAGCTCCAAGGTTCAGTTAAAAATATTTTACGTTAAGGATTTTAAATAACGGTGATAACGATATACATATGCACAGTACACAGTGAAGTAATATGAAATAAATTTTCATAAAAAAAAATTAAAAGCAAGTGACGTGGCTTAACAGTAACACATTGGTCTCGTACTGGAGAGGATTCCTGTTAGATTCCATTCCTAAGTCATCCTGATTTTGTTTAAACATTGTTTCCTGAAGTCGTTCCAAGCGAATGTTTGGATCGTTCCCTAACAAGATGTCATGGTATGCTTATCCTCCTTATCGCGTCCTAGAGTATAATCTTGTACATTTATACATTCTGAGATGTTCCAAGCAACAAATTACTTTACACAGTTAACAGCTCTGGATTATAAAATACAAAAAACTTTTCTGTTTTTGGAAACTACAAAATATCAATTTATGAAATATATCGCAGAAAATACATTAACAAAAATGTACTTATTTCACTCTTCATATGAGTTACGAAGTACTGATGTGTTTTTGTTTCAAATGTAGTAAAACTTGTGATATTTTCTTTTAAATTTCAACTGAATTTACTGCCATAGTATAATATGAAATAACGTTTTTAACCCATGAAATATAAAATAATTAAATGGTTTTAAGACTTACGTCAGTATTGTATAGTTATTAAAAGTGCTTGGAATGCAGAATTTGTTAACCCGTTTTTTAAACACAACTATATAAAATATTTCAGACACTTTAGTAATGAAATTATTAAATATTTTACAATTTGGATAAATTAGAATGCTCAGAAGTAGTTATAACTGACATTTTACTGCAAAATGTGAACATTATATTACTTAATATATGTCTACGATGAACAACAACATTAAGCTAATAATAAAATTCTTAATTTATTTACAGAAAAAAATTCCCCCAACATTTAGTATTCTTCTTTCTTCCAATAGTACATGCATGAAAAGGAGATTTATTTTCTAGCAAACGTCTATCATATTAAGTCGACCATAGTGGCGATACAAATTTTATTGCTCAGTGTAGCATGGCCCTTATTGATCCTTTGATTATATTCGCCCCAGAACCAAATCTTAAGAATTCTCAACCCATTAAAGCACATAGTAATGTTTGAAAATTTTACCTCTTAATGTCATGTTTAGCGAAGGATCAGAATGTCATAAAATTTTTCTTGCAATTCTTATGGAATCCTGTCCTTTAATATTATTAAGTTTTGTTTGCTTCATGTTTACAGAAAAACTGTTCTAGTCCAACGCTGAAGACGTTGTGTGTAATACTGTTAAAACTTTTTACAGGTATTCACCAACTCTAAAGAGAAGAAAAAGGATTAGCTATGGACTGTCAGCTTCTACCTCGTGTTAAGAACTTCAAGTACACATTTCAAATGGAAGGTCTGGTATATAAGCATGGTCCCAGAAAATGCGCAGATTAAAACAGTGGTATGATGGGCGGAGCCAAGATATTTAGAATCCCAATACTAGTTCAACTATTGTGCTAAATAAGAAAATTAAATTCCTGTTCGTATGAGAAACAGAAGATGCATTCATGTTGACCAAAAAAACATTCACGGGTGTAGTATATAATACCTAAGTTATCTCAGTACTTTTATGAAAATTTCGATGTTGTCAAGTTAAACAGTTTTTCTATGGCTTCAATTTTGTTACGTGTGTAGCTGCAGGTAGAGTTTATAAATCGTTTTTCAAGATATGTTGTGTAGGTCATCATTTTTGATTTCGATTTTTTATCTATGATTTTTGATCAGTTGCACATAGTTTCCGTCCTATAATCTTGCGTGACATGAGGAAACATAGCAGTAACTCTTGGGATTCCTAACTGTGACTTCCACAGACGACACGACTTGCAACACAGGAAGTTTACTTCAACATTGCGAAGACGTTAACGGTACTTTTTTCCTTGCAAGGAGCGACGACTATCAAAACAGGATGAGGAATGGAAGTTGAGACAACAATCAACGGAATGGGATGTGGTTCCTGGGTTGCCTGCGAGATTTCCTCTAATCTCCGCGACGATACCGCAAAGGATGCAGAATGTTCGAAATAGTCGTCGCGCCTCTGACTAAACCAGGTCATGGGATCTGCCGGGGCATTAGATTTTGTGAGGAACTTGTGCCGCCGACAATGGGGGAGTTTTGAAATTTCAGTGGCAGTCGTGAGTTTTGATATGAGGGGTGAAGGAACTTGAAGGAGTAGCGTGATGGATTTCACCGCAGACGCTGAGCGCACCTGGTAGTACAGGAGAGACGCCAAACGCGCGTCCAAGACGTACGATGTCGCGCAAGTCGCTGGAGGTGTGCATCCCCAAGTCGTGGCTGGCCATGAAGACGACCATGCTGCAGACGGCAATGTGCAAGTCAGGCTCGTCACTTGACCTGTGCGCGCTGGGTGCCGATGAGGCTGACCGCGAACTACCCGCCGACGGGAAGCTGCGGCGAGTGTTCACGACACATGCGCGCCGGAGGTCTCTCCGCAAGAAGGAGTTGGTGCCAGGCTTCAACCTCAGCCACATGATGAAGGAGCCGCTGCGAGTCGTGCACTCCGTGCCGCTCAGCTTCCCGCACTGGTGAGTACATGCCTGTGTATGTACACTTCTGTACAGCCCTTAAGTCTCCTCCTGCTCCTCCTTTACCATTTGGGTCATCTCATAAGTGAGTGCCTACCTCCGTATCTGTCATACACACCTGTCTACCCGCTCCATCCTATACTACATGGATCAGCTCATTAGAGAGTGCCTACTTTTATTGTGTACAGATCTGCCTTACCTCGATTGGTTCTATATATATCTAAGATTTATGTAAAACACATTCCAGGTCTTTTCACCTCCTAAGAAACTGAATTTCGAAGAACCCTTGAATATTATTTCATACTTCTATACTGGTGTCTATTGAACGTGAAAAACACGACAATAGCCCGCTGGTTTCATTATAAATCGACGATTATTTGAAAACACAATTAATCACTTTTCATACCTTTACACCTCCTTAGGTAGGGAATTTTGAAAATCGTGAAATTACTTTACATGTACTTGAGAAAGCATCAATTTTAAACAAAATTCACGTCGATATGTAACTATAAATCTGGTCGATGTATATCAATTGTGAATCTAAAACACACATTACCCATTTTTACTTATTTAGAGTAGAATTTGGAAAATATATTTAAACAATGTTTTTAATATTTACATAAGCATTAATCTGAAGCAAAGAGCACTTAGATTTCTTGATCGGTTCAATCGCTATGAAGGAATAATCGAAAACACATTTCGCGTGTTGTCAACCCCTTAATTAAAGGATTTCGAAACGTTTTACAGTCCTGTCTCCATCCCGAAGGGTTCGAATGATTTCGATAATTATTCGGAAACATATTTAAAGTCTTTTCACCCCCTCAACTGTTGAAATTTTAATAGAATCCTGAAATTGGCTAATACGAATTCGTATGTGTGTCCCATTTAAGTAAAAATCACGATGATAGGCCGTCGGGTTCGAGCTCTATTGACGTTTATTCAGAAATACTCTTCACCCCTGTTCACCCCCTTAGATGTTTAATTTCGAAATATTCCTTCCTAGTGCTCGCCTACGACAAGAGGGGAACCCCCAGAAAAATTTTACGATTCTAGGTAAAGTGGTTTGAGCTGAAGTTTGAAATGTCATTCAGTCATTCATTCATTCAATCAGTCAGGGATATCTTTTATACACAGATATTTCGGGGGTATAACTGGAAAATGGGCAGAATGTACTTATAATAATTATTGTATGACACATTATTTATGCACTGTTATCATGTACAGATTAATTTGTTTTATTTATGTTATTTATTATTAGCAGTACGATCTTGTGGAGGAAATACTTTGGGCACCATTTGGCTATTTCATTGTCAGTGATTGTATTCCTTAACTCTTACTTGTTTTGAGGTTCTTCTGGAAAATTACATATGTATGGTGTCGCAATAAATTTATTTTAATTAGTGCAGTAAATAGAGAGATATATCTGAACAAAAAACGGTGTCAATAATAATTCACGTATGGAATTCAAACCAAATAATGCAAAAACGTGTATCTATTTGTTATGTACGTTGCACAGCAAAGTTAAAATTATCAAAATGTTTCTTGTTAATAATATATAATTGTTGCACCATGTAACTTACAATATAGTTATATCCGAATTGCATTACTAACACAGATACACTTGTTTAAAAAAAAAGGAGAGTTAAAAATATATAAAATTGGTGTGAGGTAATAAAGCAGAGTTTAAAACGGTTAATCTACAGTGAATGCCTCTATATGCCACTGTGGCACAAATTACATTAGAATGGCAGGTTTATAAATATAACAGAGCGTAGTACAACTTCACGCAAGATTCGTCCTCATACACTGAGTGCATAGTTGCATGTCTCGCGAGGCGAACTCTGCCAGCTACGCGTGTACGAGCTGTTTGATCAGAGCTAAGCGGAGCGTTGTTGAACTCTTGACAAGTTAGGTGGAAATATTCTACCCCGCCTCACTTGAAAACTCACCCCCCCCCTGAATATGGCGAAACCAAGAGCGCGTTCAATTGTGCTCACACATGTCCGCTGATGTGGGTCAATCCACGAAAGGGGTGTACAAACTAACAGCTACGGTGCTTGCTTCACACCATTTCGTTCCGGTGTTGCTCCGTATCAACATTATATCACTCTTCACCAGTGCAAACATAGCTGACCAAAATTAATTCACAAAAAAAAATTTGGGAAGGGCACACGAGGACCAGGGTGGTCGCAAATATGTTACTGGGTGACACGAAGGATCAAATGGAGTATGGTACTTCAATGGAGACGTACCGGAATGAGTAAAACGAGGGGAGCAGAATATACCCGAAAAATGTCGCCGACGAGTGGCATCGTCCGCCACGATTCCCACTTACGAAAATTCGGGGCCGACCACATCGGGGATCGAACTCAGAGAGGTCTGACCACTCTGCCGCCACTGATTCTTCACGTCGGTTAATGACTACTATGCTTACTCGCAAACCTTGAGCCACAGCTTTCAAAGTTATTAGGTAGTAAACATATATTTAATGTCAAAACTTACAGTTTTCTTGATTTGGAACATAGGCAAATCGTAGTATAGCACAAACATTATGTTTCTAATAGTTCTCTATAAACTTAAACAGGCGAGTGTCCTTATCTGAGGAATGTTCGTCGGGTGTTTTGAAACTTCTTAAAAACCACGCAAACTAGTAAAATAATCATTAATGCTCGTTACATTTGTTACAAATTTTCAACAGCGTGCCACTTAAAAAAACTAATTTTGTCTTTATTGTTTCTAAATAAAATTCATTTTGTAATGAAGGGGCATTTATTTTTATGAATATTTGGCATTTATGCTTGCGAAGTACAGGATGCAATTATTATATTCTTAATCTGCATTATTCTCAGAAATCTTATGAGGCATTATCCCCTCCCTTTCCAATGAGAAAATAAAAAAAAATTATATATTTGAGATATTTACGTAGTTTATCTGTCCTGCATTATGTCAAATGTTGAGACAAATTATAAAATAAGAAAGAGCTTTAAGCCAACTGCTACGGCAACGTTTGTGTTCTTATAAACACGACAGACTCAACTTTAGACTGAGTGAATATTTCATTGAACCACTGTGTAAATTCAGGCTACAGGACTCTATTTATGTTATTTTAGTAAGTATTTTTTCAATCCTGAGAGGGAGCAGATGTCGCAAAACTGTAACACATAAATGTTGGAAATTGTTTGTACTAAGTAGTCTATTATTTACAAAACGTAAGTTTTTATAATTTTGGCTTCTTATTGATGTTAAGAAAAAATTTAATTAAGTAGACAATTAGCCAAAATTATGGAATCATATGTTTTGAAGAAATTAGGCAACATAGTACAAACAATTTCCAAAATTCACATGTAAAGGTTTTGCAGTGTCTGCTCCCTTTCAGAATTAAAAATATTAAAATCCCAAAAACACCATACACGTCGTCTTAGGAATAATTGTTTTGCGTGAGATAATAACATTTCAATGAGCTTGCAAACGATCTTATATTTAAAATGCAACGTTTAATATAATCTATTGAAGACGATGTTATTAATGGGGGAAGACAAATGTATGAGTTAAATGATCAGCATGTTAGAATATGGATAGGCCAACTTTAATCCCGGTTATTCGTTTACTATCTAATGAGTAGCAAGTAATGGGTAGATAATAAGTGCTTCACTATTCACAGTACAGTGAATTGTAACATACAGGTCACTGAATAAGCCTTACATTCCTGTCTTAGCTTATTATTCCTACCTAGAAGTAAGAAATTCTGAATTTGTGCCCAACTTTCCGAAATGCCGTGTTAAAATTGCAATGCTATTACTAAATGTTTCATGGCTTAATGTCAGACATCAATTTCACAGCCAGCACATTTAAACGAGTGGCGTGCTAAAATCAACACATCTTAACAAATTTGACTTGCAGCTTTAACTTTTTAATTGCAGTATGTGTCGTATAAATAACCGAGCCTGAGCGTTCGTTGCTTCTGGACTGGGATTATTCTCGGAAATCTCAACGAGGTTAAAGCAGTACTGTGCTGTCGGAAATTCAGTCCATTGATTGTGTCAACATTCTGCGAGTACATTGAGTATCGTAAACCTTGTAATTGAGTAGTCCAGTTCCAAAACTCGTCTTGTCCACTTTCAATAAAACTGCGCAAATCGCGAAAAACTGATTTGCGAGCCCATTTGTTATTTGGCCGAAGAAGTTTTTCGAAGTGTTTCTGTTATTGGATAAGGCGAGTTTTGGGAACTGTCATCACGTCAACTTCAGCGCACGTTTAAAAGCTACATAAAACTGTTCGTAACTAATTTTTCCTTGGTGATGGACAAGACGAGTTTTGGAACTGAACAACTCAATTTAGGTAGATACAGCTAGTGAGTCGAGTGACACTACTTGTTAATATATGTGTTTATACGTTTGTGTAGTTTATAAATATAACAGTTTATTGTCGTACTGTTCATATTATCTGTACATTTTGAATGAGACAAGGACGTTAACCATGAAGTTCTGCCATCATCTTCTATCAAGCTTCCAAATACTAATATATTATATTAAATTAAAATTTAAAATTTTTATTGATCAACGTTGTCTGATGAAAAATCATGCATACGTAGTATATACATGAGGTTTCCGAACAATACAAACTCCGGTAGATGATTACTTATTAAAAATAAACATGCAGGAACGTAGAACCAAAATTGAGCATTAAGGAAGATATGAGCTCTTGAAAATCGATGTTTGAAACAGAGCTTCCAGAAAATAATGTAAACCAAACGAAATAAAATTACAGTACCCAGAACACAGTTTTACGTTATGGAGATCTGCAATTACACAGAAATTGCATGTTGATACTTTCCGACTTATTAAAAATACCAGTGTGGCCAACTAAAAAGTTTGCTACGTCTGGAAAGTTGTACATCTGAAGAAGGTTTATAGAATATTTTAGATTATGTAACAAAAATATTTATTTTTGTTGAAAATGTCTAAAACCTACCGTTTATGCCCAAAACGTATTTGAAGATTCGCGTAGAGATACAGGGCCTAGAAAATAGGCAATGCTGCATACATCCGTGTGTTGTGTTTAGCACACATACTATTTTAGACATTCACTGTAGCATTTATATTCTTTTCTTATGGCGTGTTTTCTTTCTTTCGTAGAAACTTTATTGTATTTGTAAAGCGTGCTGGTGTTACACGTGAATAGATTAAGCTCCATTTGCTAGTTCGGTACAAAATACTTTTTCTGCTTTAACCCTATCGTATTAAACGTATTTTACTCCTGTATCTTGTAGTTATGAATATTGGATTGATAGGACGAATAAATTTTCTGCAAGACTTTCAAATACGAAACACTATTGATGAAAAAAAAAAACGTCCAATTGATACAGGGTAGACTGAGTGGTTAGGAATTGCGTGTTACATTAAATAAAACTCAAAAACACGTTTACTAAAATTTTAAAACATTTGAAAGTTGATAGAATGGCGCATTACTTTACTCTAATTTCTTGACCAAAAATTAAAGTTTCAAAATTTTAGATTTTTAAACAGAATCTTATTCCAATAGCTTATTGTAAGCTCACAAAATTGGCACTAACAATTATAGGCATATAAAACATATTTTAACTATTATTTCTGATCATAACTTCACCTTTATACACAAGCACATCAAAAATAATTACTGACGCGATATGAATAATAGTTTGCTGCAGTATTTTCTAAAAATATTGATATTTTTCTGCTTTCTGGAAATTATTTTATATTTTTTAATGAAACTGTAACTATCATATATGAGAAGGAAAACTCCTCTTCGGAAAGCTCAATTGTCAGTGTTATTTACTACAATTTCTGTGCGCGTGACCATTGCAGTGCTTCCAATAGAATGCTTCGTTATATGCTAGCTGCGAGACTTTGCAATGAAGAATTGAAATTCTCGCAGTAGATTTAGTTCAAGTCATTGTGTCAAATTGTCTTTCACCGCCTATAAACTATTATAGAAATCTGATTTTGTTAAATTAATGAGTTAATATTCGATATTTGCAAGTAAGGCCTTTAATATTTCTTTAATACTAGAATAAAAAAACTTGTTTTTGTGTCTAAAAGAGTTTACCATGAACCCATTAATCGGAAGGAAGGGAGAATTTAGACACAACGTCAGTGACAATTATTTCCAATGGTTACTGCTTTCCTTTTTTTTCAATATGCCCATCGAAAAAATAAAGGTTTTCGTAAAAAATCATGAACACTAATTTATGTGTTAAGTGTTGTTAATGTAGCCACCTGCCTAGGCTACCAAGTGGTGTGTAGATCTCAACCGACCGATTTTTTCTACAACTGCTTAATCAATGTGTCTGTGTGATGCCTGCATAGATATAGCATTGGAAGAACGTAGCACACAAGTATACCCATTTCTTATCGTCCACTCATATACAAAATTATTTTTCTCGCATCCAAAAATAACGTAATTAATAACTTTCAGGTTTTTTTTTCAGTATATGCATACAAATAAACACATGTCCACCATATTGTTGAAAATGGTAAACACAGAAATTAATAAAATATCACATCTAGAAAAGTATGCTATCTCCTTGTTATATTTATTGTGTCATTGTAAACATGAATACATAATCAGACACACGCCAAACGAGTTTATCACCTGTGTAAAATACTATCCTAGCATATTTTCTTAAATGTATATTTAGCCATGATTTTTTCTCTATACCTCAGTAGTTATTTCTTACAAATTAAATAATTTTGCCAAAATATTTAGTTGCCTTATCTTGAATGGCAAAATAATTTAAATAATTTTTGTGTTTAGTATAGTCTAATTAAATAGGACCTGGGTGGTCGAGGGTTAGACTTCTCGCCTTCTACAAAGGCGATGCGGGTATGATCCCTTATAGGTCCAGGCCAAAGTTTTCGCATGTGTGAAACGTGCCGGACATTGGTGTTAGCCGGCGGGTTTTCTCGGGCAATTCCAGTTGCCTCTTCCTATCTAACTCCGTCGCTGCTCCACACACTATCCACCTCCATTCCTTGGGCCGGAGGGTGACAGGCCTGTCTCACTAGTCGAGCAGCTGGGCCGACCTATACCCCGGCCTTCACGACCCTGCACTGAGAGAAAGAATTGTTTCATTATACTAAATATATTTGTTTGGGTGATGTTTGCTTCAGCTAAACAATATTTTGTTGGTAATACCAAGCTTGGAGTCCTTCAAACAAAATTAATTATTTCCCTCGACCAAATTATTCATTTAAACGCAATTTGTTTGTGCCAAACGTATATTTGGTTACTACAGGACGTCGAA
>PNEQ01029848.1:0-19628 GCA_003012365.1 Medauroidea extradentata | reverse complement strand
TGTTTCTGCTGTGTATTGGTTCTAACATGTGAAATTCTGTTGTACAACGTTTCTAAAGTATGTGGTTCTAAAATATGTGGTTCTAAGTTGTGTGTTTCTGTCATATATTTGTTCTAACATCTTTGATTCTACTATATGGGTGTTCTAACATCTGTGTTTCTTACATAAGACGTTTCTGTCATCTGTGTTTCTAACAAATATGTGTTCTATATTATGTGTTTCTACCGTGTGATTGTTCTAACATTTGCAATTTCTAATGTGTGTGGTTTTTGTGGTGTATTCTATTATATGGCAGTTCTAAGTTGTGCGTTTCTAACGTATGTGTGGTTCCCGGCTCCCCTAACATTAAAAAATAATTATAAATATGTACAATTAATTATACGTAAGAACTACAAGCTGCATATTATACTTTCAGACAACGAAAATATCCTGCTTTTCGTATTCTAATTGCCCGCGTATGTTAGTAAATTTGCCTGCTTAATATGACTCTGGCTAAAAGCGGAGAGAAAATGCAATCGTCAGTCCATGCACGGATTCAACTTTAGGCAACGTTCAATAATACAATACGTTATCACTCCGAATATGGCGGAAAACTTGAGACGGCTCGACTTGTAAAACCTGCTTGGCTTATCAAGGCCATTGCTATAACATCCGGTGGCCTACGTGTGTTGTCAGACATATGTTACACAATGTTTTTCTTCTTTTTCAGATCATTCTGCAAGAATTGTCAGCGATAAAATAAGATGCCCAACTGTCATGTCACTCCGCATTAGCCAAACGATATAACGTGTTAGAAATAAAATGTGTTTTCTTTATGGGAGAGGGAAACATTTTGCCACTAGTTTCGCTGTTATCGCTAACAGGTCTGACAAAATACGAAACAATAGTAAAGTTAAATTTAACTAGGTTTGACAAAGAGAAAAGTCGTTTAATTTAAGTTTAAAATGAAAAAACAAGTTATTAACTTCATGTGTTATCAAATGCCGCGTCGCCTCAACGAGTCAATTGCTGAAATAGCGTGCAAGCTTCCCGCCGAACGGTTTTTACTATAGGACACTAAGCGGTGACCGTATAATTTTATTGGTGGAAAGCCTGCAACTAAGTTCAGTGCAGGTCGCAATCTGAGTTTCACATACATCCTGTTAGTACATTTTGAAGTACGAATGTCTAAACAGGCAGTTTTAACCATGTTAGAGGGCTTAGAAACAGTGGTCTTAATGAGTGTGGCTTCTTAACAAAGAAGTTCCTATCTTGTTTGAAGTTTGTTTTCTTTTCGTACGTTGGCACACTGGCCACACGTTGAATATTTTCGTAGAAAACAAAACCTGCTTACGAACACTCTGCAACGCATTTGAAGCGTGGGGTAGGCGACCGCCTTAAGCATCCGTACATGCTAAATACTTAACTGGCGTTATTATTTTACTACACTAAACCCGGAATTCTACTCCATTTCATTTTCGTGAGTTCAGTAGTGTTAGTGTAATTCGATGCGTTTGGTAACTTTCCAGATATTTACGAAAGGCAGCTCATACAAAAAAGTGAATTCGTCTGCAAGCGGTTCACAGCACCCATCATTCAAAATGCAAATAGCATCAAAATTAACACTGAAGGTAAATGTAACGACATTAGAAACAAATAATTACGCTCTATATGAAAATAAATAAACTAAAATCATAATTCAGGTAATTTGTGACGTGTAAAGCAATTTGCTTTTGTGTTGTTCAGGATGAGTCAGTAATTTTAAATAAACTAAATTAATTATTATTTAGCTAATTTGACATTTAAAAAATTATTCAGCAAGTTTTCATGTGGTCGCTTGAATATTAAATGCTAAGAATATTTTTGCCAAAAAAATATTTGTAGTCACTCGTAAAATACAGTACCCTCTTGCAGCACTCAGCTATTATAACAAACTAGTTGCTAGTGATATATTATTTTTTATGAAACACGTAGGCCTATGTGAAAAAAATGTGTATTTTATTAAGGTTCTTATCCAGGTAGGCTGCGTTGGTGTATGTGAGGTACAAACCCGATGTAGCGTTAAGAGTGACGTCGGTCGGTCTATATAATGCATTATCAACTCTACAGGCAAGCCAAGCAACCAAATTAAAGGAGAAAAGGAGAGCTGCAATTGCCTTGCCTTGGCCCTCAAACAAAACATAACGAAAATGTTTGGAACTTAAATCACACCGCTGTAAATTTGCACTGGCACCGAGATAATTTTGCTGTAGGAAACTCAGTTTGGTCAATGTTGGCACTTGGCTCGTTGAGATTTTCCACCGTACAAATGTTTGATCGTGTAATGTGACCTTCAAGGTTGCTGGCACACCGGGTCGCCAAAACTGCCAGTCATTGCCACGCAGCTCGTCATGGTCCAGAAGGCCACAGCTTCCAGCATCTTCCGACGGACGAAAATAACGGTCGGCCAGGTGCTCTGCGTCCTTCTCCCTGCTCGGCCGACAGTTTGCGACACTGCCGGTGGCGGCGGCGGCGCGAATTGTAACGACCTCGCCGGCCTTGACATAATGACGCGCCCGCCCGAGGGATCGCGCGCGGATCGTCGTCGCCAGCGATGCGCCGATGAGCGCCATCTTGGCGCGAAATTGAAGGGGAGAGTTAAATGTTAAACTTTATTTATCGATTTTCTGCAACAACGTCTGTTGTAAAATATGTTTGGTAAATGTGGCGATGTTGAGGCATAGATGGTATTTGTGATGAATTTTGGAGATCATAATTAATGCTAAATGTTCGTATTATATTGTACTTGTTATCATTCGCATGACATTTTAATGAATAACATTATTCGTATATTTATGTCAAGTAGTTTATCAATAATATATCGTGAGTCTTGTCAAAGAGAAAATTGTGATAATACAACTTGAATAATTATTATGGCTCAAACTGAAAAATATAACGCGTTAGAGGCTCAAAGGCGACGGAGCAGTAAGGTCTATCTTGATGAGCGCATCACATGTCGCATCATCTCAACGATCCAACCGCTGAACTAACTGCAATCTTCCCGTCGAACAGTTTTTACTATGGGACACTAAGCAGTGACCATATAATTTGATTAGTTGAACGAATGTAACAATGTTCAGCGCGCGCCTAAATCCGAGTTTCATAAAAATCCGGTTATTGTATTTTGAAGAACATCAGTCTAAGGGCCGTTTTTAGCCATGTCGGATGGCTTCGAAACTGTGCTTGCAATGAACACGTTGTCTTAACAATGACATTCCGAGCCCACCTTGTGCGATGTGTTTTCTTTTCGCACGTTGGCACAACAGACGCATGTGGAATACTTACGTAAAAAAACCTGTTTGGAAAACACTTCAACGCTTTTTAAGCGCATGGTAGACGGCCCCCTTAAGGTGGTTACACGATTTAATAATCCAGCATTTGACTTTACAATATCTTTCGATACGTGGCTTCTTACAGAGTCGTACACAATAGAGTCGGCAAAGCTAAGGTTGATACTACTACAGGTTAGAAAGAAAGTGTGTTTTCTTTAGGAGAGTTTGGCACAGGAAATATTCTGCCGCTAGTTTCGCTGTTATCGCTAACGGGTCTGATTAAGTACGAAACAATAGTAAAATTCAATTTAACTAGGCTCGGCAAAAAGAGAAGTCATTTAATTTCATTTTGAAGTGAAAAACAAGCAAATTTCGCATTTTAAACTACCGTATGTCAACTTTATATAACTTTATATTCAGGAAAGCTCTCTGATTGGTCAGTTTACACTCCTTACCGATACCAGCGCTCAAGCGGCATAAATTGTCCCTGATACAAACTTTTAACATGGGTATTTCCAATCTGTAGCAGAATTAACCTTAGCAATGCTTAAGTCAAGCAGTTTTGACTAGTTTTCGGAAAACTGATAACCTAAGTCAAACACAAGATGGCCGTTTGTAGAGAAATGCTAGACACCTTTGTTATTTTGAAGAGGTTTTTTTCTAAGTAAAATGTTGGAATCACAATAGCGCGACAGACGCGACGCGAATTGCTGGAAGCTAATAAAATATCTTGTCAGTTAATCAGAGTCGAGACTTCTGCGCTGACTTCATAGAAGCCGCGATAGTGTTTGGTTGATAAGATATTTATTCGCGTCGCGAACTTCACGTTGCGCTATTGTGATTCCAGCTTTATTTTATTATGCAGGGCTGTGATTTCATTTAAACAATCAAAAGTATTACTGAAGTTTCTTCAATTGATAGCGTTGGTTTTTAACTTCAAAACATTTTTTCATGTGGTAAATGTTTTCATAATGAGACTATTTTCCGATTTTTTAAATAAGCGTTTTATAGCAGTTGCATAGTAATAGTGTCAATATATCAGATTGTTTTGTTTCGAAAAAATGATTCTTCATTATTTTTAAACTGTTGTTACTTTAGCTTTATGTTACAACTGTATATTGACCAAATACTTAAAGTAACGGAATCGATAACTCAAATGCTAATCATGTGTATAGTCCCTATTGGCCTCTACGTTTCGCGTGGGAATCTCTGAAGGCAGAGGCGCACGGTTCATGTAGATCCGGACAATCAAAATATAGAACAGCCAATCAGAAAGCTTGATTTTTCCGGACGAGCCCTACAAAAAAAAACTCGAGCTCCTCGCAGTATACGAGTTCATAAACAGACGCATTGACTTATGGGTATGTCCTATACTGAAAGTTCTGGGTTCTTTGCTCTGTATGAACTGTTGATGTGTGAATTCCTTCAGGGACAACACTAGCCAACGTCAACAATATAGCTTATTGAAAATACTGTCCACCCTAATGTTTGCCAACATAACTATAATGAACATCTCTGGCACACCAATTAAAAAAATTATCAGAGCAATCTAATTTTGACTTGAGCCCAACCAGTTCAGCTAAGAAGTGCATTTTTAATGTCCTGCGAGCAATATGCAGCGCATAAAACAAAGTTATGTTTTTTAATTGGCTCAACATTTTCTTCCTAGGGAAGAGGTAATGTTGGTGTTGCTATCGTACGGTATCTTCAGTTTCCCCTTGTCCTTCTCCCCTTTTTTTTATCCCCGAAAAATTAGTTTAAAAATTCAAAGTTTAGTATGAAAACGGCGAAAATAGCACAATTTCGCAACTTAAAACCCATATTTCCCATGAGGAGGACCTCGCATTTAAATGTGATCACGCCCCGAACTGACTTACAATTGGGGGGCTCATAGGCATCTGCTTGTCCTGAAGTATGGTGTGGAGTGGGTTCCAGCAATGGCGAGGCGCAGGAATGAGAAGGACGGGTGTTATCAGTAGATCCACGATGGAATGCCCACCGACCAACGGCATCGTCCAGCACGATTCATACATGCGAAAATCCAAGGACTGACACACAGGGAATCGAACTCGGATTGCCTTAGTGGGTGACCACTGCGCCACAGAATATTTAGAAATACAGAAGAGAAATAGCCGGTAGGTCAGCGAACTCAGTCACACACGCCAGCAGCAAAATAGCTTCTCTGGCTAGCAACATGGCGGAAACACCTACTGCCAATCAGCGTGAGGCAGCTACTCCGATAATCGGCAGCCAGACCAATAGGAAACCTGCCGTAACATGCAGGAGCCAATCAGGCACGGGGCTGGCCTCAACAGTCTCGGGCAGCCAATAAGCGGCGAAGTTCGCCAACACCAAACGAGCCGCCACGTCATTTCGCGTCTGTATTACTATTTAGTCTGTGACTGCGCCAAGTGCCTGAACTAGGGTGGGGCAAGAAGGGGGATAGACCCTGGGCAGTATATCCAGGAGTGGCAGGCTGGTCTTGTCGTAGAAAGTTAAGACAGAAAATAATAGGCCTATCCGCCTTGAAGAAGCTGATTCAGTTAATAATGAAAGTAGTAAATTTTGTCTGAAAGAAGTCATCAAAAGTTATTTTGTAACGTAAAGCTAGAATGTCGCGTTGTAGTGTGTACGTGGTATAATGTTCATGTGTATGCAGCACCTGTAAATTAAGAAACTGAACTGACGAGTTTAATTCCACCATATAATTTTGAAGTATAATTAGTTTTGCGTAGCAGATATTCAATTTGTAATGACTAAAACCTAATAAATATTACAGCAGTATTAGCTGTATTTTTACCCAATATTTTACTTGTCTTACCGTAAAATTTGGAAAAACAAAATAGGGGGAGCCGTAAGTAAAATTTGCCCCCCTTCCAAAATGGTCTGGATCCAATACTGACTGCGTGAACACCAACTGCGGATCCCTTCAATTCAACACCGTTAAATTTCCCTCACATTGCGTCTACCCCTCCCCTCCTCGCGCAAGCATGGCGTGACACTTCGGTGTTCACTTCAGCTGTACCTACGCCGTCAATCACAGGTCCCACAATCAAGTAATTATAATATGGACAGAGTGTCTGCGGGATACAGCAGAGTAGGTATTCTCTGTTGTGTAAATATGGACAGTCCTTAGGGCTGATCAACTATCAATCACAGTGCAAGATAACATTTACTGGCTGTGATCTTTGAAAGTTTTCTGCAATGGAGTTGTATAGCAGACTAACGTTTTTTGTTGTATATAGGCCTATATGACATTGTTAGCGCTTGTTGCTGAGTCGCAGAAAGCCCGCAGTTACATAACAAGACTAAGCACGAGAAAATGAACAACAAAAACAGAATAAAGAAGAAATAAGCTAAGGAGCTAGAAATGTCTGTAGTCAGCAAACATATACATAATTCCGAGCTAGGGATATAGTAGGTATGTAATGGAAACCAAAGAGCGAATAAGGAAAGTCAAAACAGACGAAGATCAAACATGGTGAATTGATAAAGCGGCATCGATGGCAACACAGTAAATAGCACACTCCATTTACTGTGCGTATGTTGAAATGGGCAGCTCTAGTAGAACCATAAATGTCTCCTAAAGTTGTATCAAACATGTAAAATATTATGTCGTCGTGACTGTCATAATTGGCTGACGTTATGTGAAACAGAATATGACATGGTTCTAGGTGAACATGTTATTGAAATAATCTTTGAAAGAAATTCTTTGTTTGTTTCTAGGTATACATATTAATGCTGACTGAGATTTGGACCCAGGAAAATCGCACCTGAAGATGTGGTGTGGGTATTTGAAGCCCCTAAAGTAAGTTGATCGGTTTTATGCCAAAAAGCGTGATGAGTATAGACAGTTTACAGTAGAACTGTTTTGAAGTCAGTGATCGTAGGCGATAAGTTTGAGAGCAGTGAAATATTTTTACTGTGTTTATTACGTCACTGATATGTTTAGACAACTATTTAAAATGGCAGATTTATACAAGTAGGCTTTGAGGGAAAAAATAACCACGACTTCAAAAGTTGTCATCTTGCCGTAAACTGCCTATACTAGTGTAACAACTTGCTTGCGGTACAAACATATTTATTACTTGGATTTCACCATGGGTTGATGAAAAGATGCCGTGCTAGCTGTTCGGTCCATGGCAATGACAGTTTCCCATGCAGACGAAAGAAACACATCAAGTTTCATAAATATTTAGTTAACCGTATACTAGTTACATGCACAGTGATCGACATTAAGGGCGTCGTCTAGCACGCGCTTGAAATATGCGGGAAAATACTTACGAAATTTATCCACATGTGCCCATTGTGCCAACGAATGAAAAGAAAACACACTTCAGACAAGGACGAAATAACTTTGTTAAGACACATGCTCAATGAAAACACTGTTTCTAAGTCTCTCAACGTAGTCAAAAACTGTATTTTCACACCACCGTTCTTCAAAATGTAATAACCTGATGTATGTGAAACTCTGATTGCGATGTGCACTGAACTTTGCTACAGACGTTCCACCATAAAATTACATAGTCACCACTTAAAGTCGCATAATAAAACTGAATCAGCGGGAACCTCGCACACTAGTTCAGCGCTTGGCTCGTTGTGGCGATGCGGCATTTGATACACGCTTCAAGGTCGCCCTTATAGCTCCGTTATTTCTGAACCTCTAACGCGCAGGTAGGCGGTGCCCCACTCCGTTTTGAAGTACGACAGTCTGAATAGGCGGTTTTTAGTTATGTTGTGTGTGTTAGACACGGTGCTTTTAATGAGCATGGCGACAACAATGACATTCCGTCCTTGTGCAAAGTGTGTTTTACTTTCGTACATTGGCACAATGGGTGTGTGTAGAATAGTTCCGTTTAAATAATGTATTTCCCTGTACATTAAAACGTATTTGAAGCGGTTGGTAGGCGACGGAGTCATACATAATCCAACGGCAAGTACGTTAAATGCTGGTTTCTCAAACGCAATATGTAGAGACCAGAAAAATTTGCGTGTTCATTTGGGCACGAGCTAGAATTCCAAAAACTGTATTTTTGTGTCACTTTCGCAATTGGCCTTTGACTTCTTTGGCACACCCTGGAAGTCTCTGAGTCAATAACAAATATGTAACTAATACAGACCTACATAATTTTAAAAGCATGCAGCCAATGAGCAAATGTTGTTTACTTGAGTAAACACATATTCTTGCAGGCTAGTCTACAGGGCAGTAAACCCGCGAATTTTTCCGGTCTCTAGCAATATGCTATAATTAGAGATGATGGTATATCGCGAAAATGTTTTGTGCCAACATAGCCTTGAAAACACTGACACAACGTAGCTGTCTATAGACCAATAACGTGCATCAAATATTAAACTAGCGGTATTCTTATTGGCTTAGTCAAATAGGGCAGTAGCTTCGCGTACAAGGAAATGCCAGTAATCTTTTGATAAGATGAACGTACGTTGAAGCCTAGCAAATAGTCAAGTTTTCCCGCGATAAACCATCATCTCTAGCTATAATAATTTTAAAAAGGCAGTTCTATACAACAGCTTTTGCCAACTTTCTGAGCAAGAATTCTTATTGAGTGACGTATTTATGGGGCACAATCTCTGACCTCGAAGTTTCGGACAGAGGTTACGATAGGCGAAATGTGTCACTCTGACAAATTACTTGCTCATAAAGTAGATAACTGTTGTCTATGTTTGCTTTTATTTTAACACTGACTTCCAAAAAACTAGAGACTTCAATTTACGTCATTATTTTGTGTTTTAAACTTACTGTTGACCTGCTTTGCAAAGGGTTAGAAATACACGTATATTTTCGGAATTATTATACAAATACATGTACGCAACGTTCCTATCTACAAAATAAATTCTACATCAGAGAAGACCTTTCCGAGTACTTAAAAAACATAACACCCATAGGAAACCCTTTTTCAGACCTATCCAACGTGGTTAAAAACGGCCTATCCGCACAACTATGTCACAAAAACATATCCATAGGAACATAATCGAGGGTTCTACATTGCTTAGTGAGGGTGGAGAATCGCGAGAATAATTTCTGCCGGCGTATTCTCCAAACCAGTGAATCGTCTTGTGCCTTGAATTATTGAAGGGCGGTTATATGGCACAGTTTAGTTGTTCACAGACAAAACACAGACGTTCACTTCACTCGTAGCGCACCAGAACGGGCATTGGCCCAGTCAAATTGTGACTCACTAGAAGCGTAGTAAATGGGTCAGAAATGAATTCGTTACATCGAAACGTAACAAACAATCAACATTTCCCGTGATAAATCACCGTCATTAGAAGGGATATGCACCGGATGTAATTTTCCGCGTTTGATGAGCTAAAACAGTGAATTGATCAGGTTCAGCTTTCCACACTCGACGGTAACAAAGCATCGTTTATATTCGCGGCGCGCCAATATGGCGTGCAGTGTTTTCCTACTATAAACGGTTCAGGATAAAGTGAGCACTCAGAAAAGCCCTGCTAAATTTATATTTTCAGGTAATTCGTATCTTTTCGCGCGCAACGGCTAACGACGGGAAACCTCTAACCTGTCTGGACACGTCACTTGACGTTTGCGCGTCTAATGATAACTGTACAGTCGGTAGGAACCTATGTAGTTTGACCGAAAAATTTTATTAATTATATAAAACACAAATATGTCGAATACCGTTAATTTTACCTCAGTATTGTTGGATTTAAATGTCAAAATTCACGGAACTACATTCGGCAATCCGCTGCCAACTGTACAACAAATAAGTTAACTATTGTTAATGTAAAATTCTTATGCAGTAACAGCTAGTGATTTTGTTCAAAGGTTAAATCTTTAGTGCTCAGTTTATCCCGAACGGCCTATAAGAAAATTCCGACGCATACGCATGCTTCCAATGTTCAGTTTTACGAGTTACAGCTATATAAATACCCCGTTTTAAGCAATTTTGCAGGGCCTAAATCGTGTTTCTAATATGCATATCGCATTTATAAAATGATAAAATCTTACATTTAACAGTACGTTCCTTTCCTATATAAACATATTGTGTTAAGTTTAGCTGTTTCGCGTAGAAAAGAATAGGCACGGCACACTACACACCGTTCATGCGTCAGGTGCATAAGCCGCTTAACAAAACTCAGTAGTACAGGCTTTTCAAACAAAAAATGAAAGGGTCTCATCAATGATACTAGAGATAACACGTCGGGCTACTTTACCGTCTTACACATAGGAGCGTTATTACGACATGAGGTGCGTGCGTCACTGTAGCCCTTGTTGCTCTTTCGTCTCTGAGCCTCCTACGCGCGAAACAGCTCTAGGTAGGCGGTCCCCTTAATACTGCGTACCGTACGTCGTATGTCCTATTCCTCACTAATAAGAAGACAAACATAACTTTGGTGATCTTTAAGCAAGTCCTGCAATGAGTTAGTGTTATTGTTTCATTTTATTATGGTTTTTTCTGCAAATCGAAAACATTCGCTCACGGTGGAATATGTCCACAAAAACGGTTCTGTTTACAACATAACTTTTTATGACTCAATTTTAAAGGCAAGCACTGAATAAAATACTTTGTGATTAATCAAAAAAATATCTGTGGTATTCTTTATTCTAACTACTAAGACTTTTAATGGAAATATTGTATGTGCGTGAATACAAATTAATACATGTAAAGGTAATGCTACGGTAGTCTTTAGAAATTTGAAGAAGATTGTAATATATTTGTTTAACAGTTAAAAGTTGCGTCTGTCTGTGCATGTATATTGTGAGCAGAGATTGGTTAATATATTACTCTTCGACTGAAATGATTATGTTAGAGTAGATATACTGTTCATTTATGTTCTAATAATCCAAAAAAAAAAAAAACGTATTTGAAATTAAACTTTAAAACTGAAACAAGAGCTAAATTGTGTACATTCAACTATTAATGCGAAATCTTTATAATTACTGTATGTCACCTTAAAAACGTGTATTTATAGTTATATGCGACTTGAAACGGTTACTTTTTATCGTATATCACTGTGTAGTAACCGCTGACCAATCAAAATCAGCGCAGCTTTGACGTAAGCATACAATTGTTTACATTGTAAGGAACATTTACACGGGGCATCTGTTTTGATTAAACCGAAGGAGAAGCAATTATTTTTGCTCTATTTCTCCTGAGGAACGTTCTCGGCACGTCGGTTGGAGGGGCGTGAGGGGAAGACGCGATGAAACGGGAGAAGCGCGAATTTAAATTCCCCGCCAATGACGGTGCTGGCCGTGGAGGGGAGAGGTAGGGAGGGTAGCCGGAGAGGGGAGGCGACCGGTTGAGCTCCTGGTAAGGAGAAAGGAAAGGTGATCTCTTGAGCTATTGAAGCTTCCTTACATCCAGTCTATTAGTGACTCGATAGCGAGAAGCATCGGCCTAAGCTACTGCTCAACATCTTTGACATCAGGTTAGTACCAGCTTTATTCCGTCATATACGCTTTTATATTTCCCCTAGAGTTTTCAAACGTTGAGCTGTCTCGCCATTTCCGAGAGTGTAAGGCATGCATGCAGAGTTTTTAACCAGAGAAAAATAAACAGTTAAATGGTCCGACTGCTGTAATTCTACTTAAACAGTTAAGTTAGGGATTTATGATGTTTCTTACAGTTGTTTAGAACACAAAAATCGTGTTTATACTATACTGTTTAAATTGTCTGTACCGGTTAAGCACCGCAAGGGAAGCACTTTTCCTTTAATTAAATAAACATTGTTGGCAGCCTAAAAATCATCGAAGCAAAGTAAAACTTTCGTTACATCAATGTAAAAATTTTAGTAACAAATTTTGATTATCAGTTCATGAAAAATAATTAGTTTTTACTAACAGTAAAGTCTATCAACACGCTACTAAATTGATTCCTTTAGAAGACCTGGTTACTGATGTCCTAGAATTGGTTTTAATACGTTATATTTCTCAGTCAAACGTATGTGGCATACTAATATTTGTATATCCAGAAGGAAAATGCCACGAGAGTACTTATTTGCAATAACGGTTTAACAAATGCCTAACTTGAATTCAAGTTGCTAATAGTATAGTAGTGGAAATTGGTAGGGATTACTATAATGGACAGTGTTAAGGGAATTACAGTTAAAAACTTCACTAATATACAAACTGTGCAATCACGTTAAATCTAAGCGTACCCAATGAGAAACTGTCTATGTTCTATTTTATCGTGTACTCTTGTATTTACATAAATGCAATTTTAAAAAATTCTACTGCTCAAATCATGATACTTATGGTTTTGTGTAAGTCATTTATGCAAAAACCAACCAACTCCTTATTTAAATTATGTTTAACAAAAAAATAAAGACGTCTGAGTAACCCTGTTGAACTGATTACTTCAATATTAATGAAATAATATGTCAGCTTTTTAAATTAACAAATAACTCGGCATCACCTTGTGTGCTTTCACTAGAATTCCATGATCTCTGTCAATTCGTTGACTATTTGCATAACACAGCCCTATAGAGGTTTCGTGCTGTTTCCCAGTATCATGTTTGTTCTGGTACTTTCGACTGAGTTACTGTGCATTAGCTAAAGTGACAGTGCAGCTGAGTCAAAATACTGTTAGCTGCACCGTTACGTTTGCGTATCATCGACAGCGAGGTCATTAGAGAAGGTAACACACAACTTGCTACAATGACTGGATCTGGGAGAGGAGTCGGCCATGGCCTTTATTAAGGAACCATTCCAACAATCGCGAACTATTCCGGGAAACCATGTAAAACAGGAAGGAATTAGGGTGACCGGAGTCGTAATTCGAACCAGGGTCCTCACCAACGCGAGTCCAAAGTGTAACCGTTGCGCCACCGCCCTCGGTCAGGTGTTCGATCTTCGGCTACTGCTTTGTAGATTGTATTTATAAAATGCGGGCTTTCAGAACCCTTCGCAGGCAAATACAGGTGCGTCTTCGTGCATGTAATGATTGTGTTTGAGAATTATCTGTAGCATAAACCGAAAACGAAAAACATAAGGAATCGAAAAAAGTCGACCTTAAAACGATATAAAATATATATGTGAAGCCAATAATATTTGTATTATTTAACTTTACCAATAAAGTTCGTCATAAAAATATATATTATGTTTTATGTTATACGCATAGTTTTCGTAACACGTAATTCTGTCAATCTTTGTTTTTTTATAATAGATTACTAACACATAACTATAGATGATGGTTTACCGCGGGAGAACTTGCCTGTTTGCTGGATTTCAACATACGTTCAGCTTACCAGAAGATTACTGGCTTTCGTTTGTACGTGGAGATGTTACCCCATTTAACTGAGCCGATAAGAATCCCGCTGCTGTAATATTTTATGTATGTTATTCTGTTATTGGTCTACAGACAGCTACGGTGTGGCAGACGTACATCACCTAACCATATGTTACAAGAAACTGCCGTGTTTTCAAGGGTATGTTGGCACAAAACATTTTAGCAATATAACATCATCTCTACACATAACTTATGTGTTTCTCGTAGCAAATTTGGTTGTTCTGGTAGCTATTTTTATGGTACAGTTACTAATTGAGTAGTGCAGTTCCTAAACTCTTCAAGTTCATCACGAAGGAAAAATGAGTTCTGAACAATTTTGTGCAGCTTTTAAACGTGCGCTGAAGCTGACGTTATGATAGTTTCCAAAACTTGTCTTATCCAGTAACAGACACACTTTGAAAAACTGCTTCGGCCATGTCACAAATGGGCTCGCAAATCAGTTTTTCGCGATTTGCTCAGTTTTAGTGAAAGTGGACTAGACGAGTTTTGGAACTGGACTACTCAATTTTGATCATACTAAACAACTTCTCTCATTCCCCTTAACTTCGAAAATGAAAACCAATTTATCTAAAATCCCAGAAGTTTCTGTTCTTTCTACGATCTTACAGCTACTTCAATTTTAAGAATGGTTTTATACATACTAATATGTATTTAAAACACTCAACAATAATAAATTTAATAAAACGTATATTTTATTTTGAAAAATCGTGGAAATATGTGTTGTATGCGTTTCAATCCAAACATCTACGTAAAAAAAAAAAAAGGTGTTTACTTGTGCTGTACCGTTGGTAATAGTAACTTGAAACCCACTAACGTTTGTGTCATTACATTAAAAACAGTAATGATAAGTTGCAACGAACGAGCATAAAGGACTAAGACGAATTACAAAAAGGAGATCGAATTTTTCATTAAAAAAACGTTTTTCTACACTACTGCTTAAGTTTAAGAGCTATACTTAAAACATAGATTTTTCTTTCACTTTCTATTTTGCTTAGAAACAGCATTCTGGAAGGGTTATTTATGTATTTATTTGTTTAGGAGTAGCGTACGTTTTCCGGGCAGATATATTTAATACGACGTTAGATTAAAGTACTCTATCTTTATTTAACAGATGCGTCTGGCACAATATGAATCTGAATAATATCTTATTAAGACTGAACAGTTTCAAAGCGTGTATCCATCAAAATACTTAAAGTAAATTTCAGCAGATGATACGAAACTAACGAGGACTCATGCTTAGATATGGTGGTATATCGCGAAATTGTTTGTGTCAACATAGCCTTGGAAACACTGCACTTTCTTGCAACATAAATAGAGAACTGAAATATTCGCGTTTTCGTTTAGGCACAGACTAGAATTCCAGCAAATACAGGTCTGTATTACGTTCATATGATCTTTGAAAGAACTGTGCAATGGGAGTGCATGCCTGGATTTATTTGCTTGGACATACTCCATTGCGAAATAAATGACTGTCAAAAGAAAGCTAAAAAAGAAGAAGACAAGAAAACGTAAATAAGCATACTGTGCTTATCTACGTTTTCTTGTCTTCTTTTTTAGTTTTCTTTTGACAGTCATTTATTTCGCAATGGAGTACGTCCAAGCAAATAAATCCTGTCATTACGTTCATAATTGGCTCTTGACTTGCTCGACACTTCCTGGAAGTAACTGAGCAAATAATAAAACTGTAGTTGAATGCAGGCCCATTTTAATGTGTCAGCGAGCAGCTAATAAACATCTGCTCTCTGGACGATTTCACATATATTCTTGGAGGCTAGACTACAGGTTAGTGAACCCGCGAATTTTTCCGGTCTTTAAACAAATATGATTCAGTGATATATTTCTGACACAGCGTGGTTGTCTGCAGGCCAATAACGATATTAAATATATTATTATTGGCTCAGTCAAATAGGGTAACAGCTCCAAGTACAGGCTAAAGCCAGTAATCTTCTGGTAAGCTGAACGTGCGTTGAAACCCAGCAAACAGTCAAGATTTCCCGCGATAAGCCATTATTAGAGACACTGGAAAATCGCGGGAATAGTTGACTATTTGCTAGGCTCCAACGTGATGTATATAACACTGAATGTTTTGTATCAACATTGGCTCTAGTTTATTTGTAGCATTTTTTCTCTCTACAACAGGCCCAGTTAAAACTGCACAGCTTGGACACACAGCGTGTGTGATTTGTTCCAAAACTGTTCACACGTGTCACTGTTAATATAATACAGATTATTGGAGACTATTTTTAACATTTTCGCGATTTTGCAGTGTCTCTAACCATCATCTCTACCCACGCTACACGTGAGAATTGTTCACCCAAAATATTTACGTGCAATTTTACAGCATTCTTTATAACCAGAGACGAGAAAAATTCACGTGTTCACTGAACTGTAGGCTAGCCTTCGAGAATATAGGTTTACTGAAGCAGACGACACCTGCTCATTGGCTGCTCGCAGTAGGGATGCACTTAGCTGCTCCTTCACTATTGGCTAGGCGCACTGTAAGGGATGTCAATAAGTTAAGGGCCAATTGCGTACGTTACACGATCTCTATCCAGGGGCGTCATTCACAGGGTTCTTTTTGTTTAGGGGGGATGTTTTTTTGGCGACATTGACCTTGTTGCAGCTTTTTTTATTAATTAAGCATGTACAAATTAGAAACTTTAATAATAAAACTTCAGTTTGATGTGCTTACGGTAATATTATTTAAATAACAAAATACACAAAAAATTTATACACTTTTCCTTCTAAATCCAGGGGGCATTTGTCCCCTCCCCCTTCAACCCTCCTTAAATGACGTCCCTGTCTCGATCTTGCAGTTGCTTGAAATCCAGCTTGAGCCTAAACGAAAGCGTGAATTTTTCAAGTCTCTCTATTCGTAGTACATAGATGAGCTGTGATTGTAAACGACTAGAGTAACTACGTGGTCGTGTTTCAGTTATCTGAATGTAAGAGAGTGGCTCCGAGCAACAGGAATCGCGCGATATTACTGTGCGTGCCTGTCTTTGACGTGAACTGTTCAAACACTGTAGCGGGCGATAAGTGAGCTGTGACAGTAAATATACGGAGCGGATGTCTCACCGCGTAGCGCCGCATAACTGTGTCCGTGACTCGTCGCTTCGTCATCTCGGAACAAACACTTCACTAGTTGACGTGTCAGCCGCGAGACGTCGCCGCTTCTGGCTATGTTTCCGTCACCTAAATAGCCTTTACGTACCTCGGACATTCGCCGTTCATTTGTATTTTGTAAATATTTTTAAACAACAATATACGATTTTCCAGAAATATCAAAATAAAAGATGTTTCAGAAATACTTTTATAAACTTGAAGTGTGTGTTCCTTATATCAGATCAAGAAAAAAGACCTAATAAATATAGGTCTGAAAGTTTTAGTTTTTAAATTACTAACGAGAGTTTAGATCAATGCGTTGCAAGGTAACCGGTAGTAAAATTAATGTTGTTAGATAATTTAATTATGTTATTATGCCGATGCCCTCATCTGTATCCTCTATGGTGGATGTGGGCGTATTCGACAGGGTGTGACAGTGCATGATTCGACGTGTGTATATGTGTTTGTGGAAGCAAAATAATGTATTTTCGAACATTTACCGTTAATTTATGAGATAATGCAGTTTCACCGATGCTGATGAAAAAGACTTGCAATTCTTAATTTTAATTTGAAAACCTGGAAAAGTCAGGGAAATTCGATCCTGCTATTCTGTAGCAACTCTGACAATTGTGTTCAAAGTTTAAAACAATATTCTGCGACAATGCGTGTAAGTTAGGTTGTATATTACGTAGGCGCGTGGTTACATTACGTCATATGCGTGCTGCTAAGGAAACATTCTGTCATACATGGTTGTGACACACTGTTCTCTAAACGTTTTACGCCACAATTATGAACAGAGTTTTACTATACCGTTGGGTATTAGGGCGGTTTCACATTCACATTGACGTACGTATGAGTGCGCGGTTTTCGGTACTGGGCTCTCGACAACGTAGAATTTAGACGTGTGTGAAAGTTGTTTTTGAACGAACAGAATGTCTCCAGACGATGATAGCATATGAATAGTTACGTTCGAAACGAATTAGTTTACAACATAAAGAGGAAATATTTGATAAAATATACTTATAATTAAATTGAGCGTGCTTATTGTCTTACCGGGCGTGTAAGAATAGTATATATTTCTGATAGTGTGCAGCTTTCCTTGCGACAACTCATTTACCGCTACTGTCGCTATCCTGAATTCTTGTATTTTATCTCATAACTTTTATTTTCCGTAAATTTAAAGAACTTTAACCTAACTGCCGAAAGTAATACGTATTAATGGGATTTTACGTCACTAATATTTGCTTGCCGTTAGTGTTGTTGCAGATATAATTGTAATTAAGAAAGTAGCAAGAATTTTTTGGTCTCTTGTCTGTGGAAAAATACCAATAAGATTCGTAAGATACACGAACGAAAACATTCGTTGAATATTGCATACCTCGCATTCATAACTTTAGAAACACAAAATAACTCTAACGAACGTTTGGTTGTGAAATATAGGTTCAAAGTCCACAAATCGTCTGGCGGTCCAGTCAACATGCTGTGTTGTTCGCTGTCTCGGAATAAGGAACACAAGTTGTAGATACATTTACTGCCTTGACTGTATCTTACACATTATTGTCTGTAATTTTTACATGAATCGAAATGTTAAACCTATCCAAGATGTTCTGTGATGTAAATTACGCTTTTTTTATTCTGTCTGTTAATTTCAATTTTAAGTGCTTGTATTGCTTTAAATTATTTAAAATTGCCACAGAATTTATCTGAATCTTTGTCTATTTTTATAACTGTAACTCGACTGATTTAAAGGATTCATAGTCCAGCGTAATACATTGCCTCCCCTGTCTTATCATTTGATTGTCTAACATAACAGTGTGTGTGGATTGTTTTAAAATGCCTCTCTAAACAGGCAAATAAGTAATATAAAAAAAACGTGTTTGTCCTTTTACGTTTGCTTTCTTTCAGCGGTGAAATTTAAATATTAGTATTATCTAGTCATAGTGTTTGCACGAAAAAGTCATGGGAAAACACCAACGAGTTGGAACAGAAAATCAAGCATGACATTGAAAGGTTTATCCTTTATTTTGAACAACCTACATCAGTTTTTCGCAAATAAAATAGCAATTTAAATTGTAGCGTTTTCTGATCCACGTGCTGAACTATTATTATTTTTTAATTATTTTCGATACTCCGTTCTATACCATTCTGCCTGCATATCGGTAAGAAAATATTCTGAATAATTTCTTAGTATAGTAACGACTATAAGCAGTTCATAGTAAACTACCAATTTTTAAAAGAAACGGTATCGTTTTTCCTTTCAGAAAATTCTACGGGATGCCCCACAAGAAACCGGAAATCTGTTTCGGATCATTTTATGAGACATTTGGTGTACACATTTCTTAAATGCTTCTTCCCATGAGCTGTTACACACCGAAGTAGACGGTTTAACAACACGCAGTGTCATATGGATAGCAGCAAGAAGAATATGAGTAGGCGTATTACGAATAAGGGTCAGTTTTGTCATTTCTTTTTTGGTTCGACATTCTTTGCAATTACGCCCCTGGCGATCATAAGTTTGCACTGACTAAAGAACACACTATTTACATTTCACTACTAGCTAAAGTTAACGTTTGACGCCGCAATAAAATAAGGTTTTTAGTACAGACGTACAAATTTCGCGTTGTTATTGTTTGGAATCCTAAGAAGAAAATGTTAAATATGCGATTACACCTCAAATTTTATTTACATTTCGTCACAGTACTAACCTTGCGATTCAGATGTTAACAATGTTAACATATAGTTACGCCGCAATATGTGTGGCAATTTTTTTATATTCATAATTTTCTCGACATTTTGCGACCTAACTATACATTACTAGCTCTATTGCCGTGCTTCTATTATAGCTCAAGGTAAATAGAATTTACAGTATAGTCGCCGATTTAACATTTATCTTTTCAGAATTAAAAAAAAAAAAAAAAAAAAAAAAAAAAAAAAAAAAAAAAAAAAAAAAAAAAAAAAAAAA
>PNEQ01029847.1:0-19698 GCA_003012365.1 Medauroidea extradentata | reverse complement strand
CCGACGCGCACGCGACACTTTCCCTAACCCCCCCCCCCCTTTTTTTTTTTCTCCCAACCAATCACAGACTCTGTGGACGACTAACATAACTGAACACGGTCTTTCCTCCACACCGGTTTAGTATATGTTTTCATAATTAATACAGGTTAACATTAACATACACACCAACTTATATACAACATTTAAACTATTTAGGATAACTTATAATAAAGTTAATATTAAATTTCACTGTTCCTCTCAAACCCTTCGCCTCTGGCCAGTATGCAAAACTAAAATTTAAAATAAATGAAATGAAACATATTATTAGGATTGAGTACGATTAAACACATGATTCTGAGTAAAATGAAATTTCAACGGGCTCTCTATGATAATTCCATCACATTTCGCGGTATTTACATTGAACAATACCTTTAATCAATATTAATGGTAAGGAGGCCTATTACAGTGTCCTTAAGATAATAAGGATACCCTGACATCTATAGTTCAGTCATTTTGCTTTTGACGCGTTCAATAATGTCACACTGTTGCGAATCTATTTTGCGTGCTACTGGAATACAACGAGCGAGATCAAAATAATATGAAATTATAATCTGGTTATATTCTAGTGACTTTTGAGATGTGATTTAGGGAATTTCTATGAGAAAGGTTGCCAACTCTGCTCGGCTTGCAGGGTGCTCGCAGCGAATAACCGCCATGTATAGGCAAGCTACGTACATTACAGTCGCCCGCTACAGTGTTGTCATCCCGTCCACAATGTTGCCACATTTCTAAAGAGAACTTCCCAATACGCTTCTCAAATTCTACTGTTTTACATCTAAGACGTCCTAAACAGTTTTAAATTATGTTCTAATCACAATTTCGAAGTCCTCTTTCTCACAAACCACATTTAAAATGTATATTTATGTACAAAGCAAATAGATTTGTTAACTTCAAAAGAAAACTATCACACACGCAAGGTCAACATATTAGTGGCGTAACTTTTAACATTTTTGTAGACGTAAGCAATATGATTACTGCGTAGTTGCCAAAATATTATTACTGTTTACTTTGTCATAGATAGGGACTGAAATATTTCGCAAATACAACGACCTGCAGGCTAGAATCCATTATACTATGCATAATCAAGCCCCGACTATTTGTCTACTAGCTGCTACACAGTGGAACAACAAACAATGAACGAAATGGGGCTTGAGTATGCACAGTACAATGGATTTTAGCCTACAGGTCATTGAATTCGCGAAATTTTCCAGTCCCTAGTCATAGAGTACTTAATTTGTAGAGGTACGTCAACTTCGCGGATTCATCTGGCAGCAGCCTAGACTTGTCAGTCCTATACACCCACTGGCCACAATCGATTATTGGCTTATAACCGTACAAGCAGGTAGCAAGAGATAGCACTTCGCTTTATTTCCTTATTTACTACTGGCTTGCAGTAGTCAAACACGTTTCGTAACAGCCGCCAGCAAGTCACAGACATGACAATGAAGTATACATGATTGGCGTTCAACCTGACCTGGAATGTATCTGCGAAATTTACGTACCTCTAATAATTAGTAGAGACAGGAAAAATTCACGGATTCATTGACTTGTAGGTTAGGCTCCAATGATGTATGTGCATTCAAGTACACAATATTGTTCATTAGCTGCTCGCTGACATAGTAATATGGGCCTGAATTTAGTTACATTTTTAATATTGGCTCAGCGATTTACAAGAGACGTCAAATAAGTCAAGGACAAATTATGAAAGTGACACGAACTTACAGTTGCTGGAATTCTAGCTTGCGCCTAAAAGAAAACGCGCATTTTCAGGTCCCTATTACTTAGACATCACACTTTTTTGTATTAATTTATAAGAGGTATGTTTCCTAAACTGATTTACTAACCGTAGCATTATTTAAAAGATCATTGGTGTTACAAATGCATTTGGCAAAAAATAGTAGTCTGAATCACTTTTTATGAATGACGACTTTGAACTGTATCAAATGAATATCCATCAGAAAACCCCAAGCACTTTCGAAAGGCTATATTTAAGAAACATTCATTCCACACTAAAAATAAACTCCACAAAATTCTTGTAAAGACACTAAAATTCTCCTCTCTCTCGCTCCCTCTCCCTCTATATATATATATATATATATATATATATATATATATATATATATATATATATATATATATTTGTGTGTGTGTGCGCGCATGTGTCAGCAACAGGATAGCCTTCTGAAAAATAACTACTTTTTTTACCACTATTTACTTCGGAGGTGTTTAAAGCTGACGAGAATACGTTACGCCTATTAATATAAAACAATAATTTCCATCACATTTCTTTATTATAAAATTACGGGTCGTTATCTATTGGCATTAACTACACGTAATGTTTTTTTTATTCATATTCAGTTTTATTTGCTGACTGAAAGGGGCCACGGTGGCCGAACAGTCCCCATCAAGGCGGTCCGGGCTCAATTCCCGGCTGGGTCAGTCCCCAGATTTCCGCATGTGGGAATCGTGTCGGACGATGCCGCTGGTCGGCGGGTTTCCTTGGGGATCTCTCGTTTCCCCCGCCCTTTCATTCCGGCGCTGCTCCATACCTCATGTCACCCCTCATCGGCGCTAAAGACCTCGATGTTGAGCGCTGACCAATATCTCTCACTCACTTAAATATTTGCGGTTCTTATTAATATCAAGGAAATTAAAGATCTTTTGTAAAACAGATCATAATATAATTGCTGCATTTATGTATTTTTATTTTTCCCTGTGCCAGTCTTGCCTAAATCCTGCTGACGCTCATGTGAGAGCCCCTGGACTGACGACGATGGCGAAGGAACTAGCCAAGGCAACTGGCGAAGTGGCTAGTGGACGGCGGACACGATTCATTACGCCAAATAGCCGCAGTTCACTCTCCTCTGGCTGCTCTGCGCGGCGCGGCCGGCGGAGAGAGATCATCTCGTCCACTCAGCGCGTCTGCCCGCGTCTAACACAGGGGTGTCCACGGCTCGCTGGGCGACGCGTGGAGATTCGCATGGCCGCCGCAAGCTCGCAGCTGTGGAACCCGGAGGTTACTGTGTGAGAGGCAGGAGCGGTAAGGCTGCTACTAACCCACGCATGTAATGTATTATTGCCTCTCCGTGCAAGCCACTCAGCTGGCGTGTAGTACTTTACTGCTACCCTTTTCCCCACGGGACTTTAAGCGGTGACGTTATTTTATTTGTTGGCTGACGCTTGATTCTATAGTTGCGTTTTTACGAATCGGGTTGTTGTAATTTTAGATGCGGCAGTCTGAAAACCCCATTTTTGGCCATTCTGACGGGTCCCAAAATGATGTTTCCAATGAAACAACCAAATTTTTTAAACTATAGCGAAATTGTTTGAAGTGTGTATTCTTTTCGTAGAAATACATATATATTTTACGTTAAATTGTATCGTAAAAAAAAGAACAGTCGTAACTCGCTGCAACGCGTTTTAAGCGCAGGAGAAGGATAACAGTAAACTACTGCACGCCATCTGAGAGGCTTGCGCGGAGAGGCGATAATGCATTACATACGTCGGTTAGTGGTACACTTATACCGTTCCTGCCTCACACACAAAAACAGTCTACCTAGGGAGGACCCTTAAGGTTTGCTCTTATATATATATAACATTGCCCCCCCCCCCCCCAATAAAACCCCTTCCCATAGCCCGTCATTGCACCACTGATGTCACAAGTAAAGTCCTATCCTACCTCTCGCATGAGCTCCGCAGTAGACAACACCAAACAAAGAACCTCATAGTTTGATTTTTAAAGTACATGGTATGGCCCACCGATTTGAAGAATGTCTGACAGTTTGATGACATTAAGATTTTTACCTTTGGCTTTTTAAGGGGCTTCATGTGTTTTATTTTCATCACAAAACTAAAACTACTCAACTAATACACTATCCTTGCAATATTTAATTGTGTTTTCACATAATGAACAGCTAGGAGTGTGATAGCGAAACAACAAGGACCTAAATTTTTTATAATAAAAAATCAGACGCTAATGACGCATGCAGCTTGGAGAGTTTTCAATGGCAATGACTTCTCACTCGACCAGTTTTTAAGCTCACTGTATCCCGAACTGCGTGTACAGAGACGCAGTGTGCGACCGGCCGCGAGACAGCAGCGCTGCACCGTGGCGGAGGTCGGAAACACATGACGGCGATGCAGGATGCTGCCTGCTGCACCGTGTTGCCTCCGTAGACACAACTACCAACGCACGGCACATCACGCGTCACGCCACTGCTGACGCTGCTAGAACCTTCTATCCCACCTCCTCCTTACACATCGTCTCTCATCGCAGGGTCGCCAACTTATGAGCAACAGAGCGCGAAGGATTTTAATGTACCGTACTTTCAAAATTAGAGCTTCAGAGAATACGCACATACATGCTCTGAATAAAAACATTTTACTCATTTTTACATTGTTACGCAGGATTCACAACCATCACTTAGAGTATATATAGTCTATCTCGTACGTATAATTATTCCAAAATTTGACAGTTCACTTGTGAGCAGTGTATGTATGTGTGTAAAGAAGATTGTGCACACTGTGTTTTTTCCAGGAAGCCAGGTAGGGGGAAAGGCTCCAAGCAATGGAACTGCCAGGCAGAAGAGAAATGCCAAAATATGTAAAAGTTACATGAGCTAGACTATAAGTACGTGTAAAAGTATAAACACTGCAGTTGCATGCAGGCTTTCACAACCTCGAGTAGTGTACGTATGTACGTAACAAAGTTGATCACCATTTTACTACGTACGCTACGTATGCTAAGTGGTGATAATTTTAAAGTAGCTGTAATAACGTAAAACTAAATTTAAGTTTTAATACTGCTTATCAAATACTTGCTCTTTTTGTTCAAAAGCATTAATTTTATGTGTTTCGTTTCAAAACAGCTAGTTATTTATATCTTAAAGCCGACATTTTACACTAACAAAAACAGCTTTTAAAGCACTTCTAGATTCTGCAGTGTTCTGAATCCAATCCCAAAAACCTTACGTACGTGCGTGCCAACGTATGTACGTAAAGTGTGGTTGTAAATCCGGTTTTTGGTAGTAACTGCATTTATGTTTTGTCATATTTGCTGAAAAATAAATAACTAAATCGTTATCTTCCAGTAGATATAATATATTATGAAAATAGTTAATTGTCGAAAAATGGGACGAGTTGCAGCAGATTATTATAGTATTCTATAGAAAAAAACTACAGTACCAGCCACAAACGTAGGACAACCTATACATATACCTCGGATTCATAATATCGGCTGGAACTTAACGTACTTTTTTCCCCCCCCCACTGAATGTAATCGTCGAAAGCTTCACATTTGCACCGAAAAAAATTTTTTTTTGTAACTTTTCTAGTTTACAAACTATAAATTTGTTAATATATTGGCATAACTGAAAAATCACTAAATTTTGCGGTGTACAAAAACTATTAAAAGAAAACTACTTCTACTAACATAGGAGTATGGGTAGCCCTATGTTTTTTGGCAATGCTGTATACCAACTTACCATGTTAGTGGAAAAATATTTTAGAGAATTAAATAAATCTAATTAGTGACTTTTTGGGTTATGCTGTTGGCGACTGTGATGCCTCAACTTCCCGCTCCTCCCAACAGAAAAAGGCTTCTAAGCAGACATCGTACTTTTTGCGCGCATTCTGCATCTTGCGGCGCTCAAGTTATTCCCACTTCCGGCAGCAGCTTGGAAAGATCGCTCTCATCCCGTCATCTTTCACGCCCCCCCCCCCCCTTCCTCCACCAACAAAACCCACTGTGTCACAAGCGAGAAGTGTGAGAAACTCGATTACAAAACACGCAATGGTAGCTTTATTTTTAATCCCGCTCCCCTAGACCACTTTTTTATCTCTTCGCGCGTGCCAACTAGCAGGCGCCCAAAAAAACGCGTCCTACACTCACAAATGTCATTTGTTTAGATGTTGTTTTCCCACACGGCGCTGCGCGACGGCTTGATAAACATCTGTAGTATCATTGGCAGATCCAGAGTGTGGGGCACGCCTCCGACTTTAACCTTTTAAAGCATAGTTTATTCAAAAAATATTAACTTTCTTAAAGGTAAGTGTTATACAATGTTATTGTATTTGCAGTTTCTGAGCTATAACATTTCTTCAAATTGTATTACAGGCTGTTCACTATAAACCGAGCACTCAGCAGAAATTGTAATTAATTAAAAATATGTTAAATTGGACCAATAGATGTTAACTGTTGAGAGTTTTGAGACGTTTACACTGTTTTTTAGTTACATGGAAGTTTTCATATTAAAATTAGTAAAGATGGCTGCAAAACGGCTGAAAGAAAACTTTATGCAGTGCTCATTTTATCGTGGACGGCCTATATCAAATATTCTCTTTGACAAATCATAGGATATAGTTATTCAGAAAGAATTCATTGACATAAATAATAATGGAATCTAGTATTAATTTGTCATGTAGAATCATTGCAAGGGAATTATCGGTTAACTTTCAATAATTCACTTGCAATGATCCTGTATGACACATTGAATCAAAGATTCCACTATTATTTACGTCAAGCAGTTAGAAAAGTTTGAGAATAAAATTTGAATAAATGTCAAGGCTCGAAAACTGAAAATACAAAAATAAAATTGTCTAAAACTCCCCCTTAAAGTAGCATATTAATTTTTTTTGTTGGCAAACTACTTAAATAGCACAATTTAGCACCTTAAAATCGAAAATGTTTGGCTTGGCGTGTGGCTAGATATACCTACTTTCTTAGGGATGTCTCAAAACCCAGAGATAGACACGACCATGTGTATAGTCGGCTATATAGTAAACGCATTTGAACACTGAAAGGAAAATTTTGTAGGAAGATTTCCCTGCAAAATTATTTTGTACTAACCACACCATTTGGCCACAATATTTTAGTGGTGTCAGTAAAATGTTTTCGCAATGACCACAAAACAAATTTTGCAGGGTAAATACCCACAAAATATTTTGTAGCTGCCGCAAAAAAAATTTTTTTCCCCGGTGAAGATTTTCCCTAAAATCGGTTTTTGCAACACTTACGTTTCAGTGCCGCCTGGTGAAGGATATGTTTGTGTGTGTGAGACGGAAATCGATGAGGTGCTACGAGCGACGTCGGCCGGCGCAAGTATTGTGATATCGCCTCTACGGCCAAAGTCGTAAACGCGCGCGCAGTGTTCCCGCCGTAACATATTTACTGTGGGACTTTATTGAACGCCTCACTGTAGCAAAGTCCAGTGTACTTGTAGACCTCAATTTCGAACAAATCCGTAACATATATCTGGAGAAACAACCGCGTGAATACACCGATTTTAACCAAGTTTGAGGGCTTTAAAATAATGCTTCCAATGTTCGTGGTGTCTTGAAAGTACATTCATAAGAAGTGTGAAGTGTGTTTTGTTTTCATAGATAAGCATTGTGGACGCACATTTACTGGTCTCTGAGAAAAAAAAAACATAACTCCGAACACGCTGCACACAGTTTGAGCGCTATATCCAGGCGGCCGCCTTGAGTGCACATATGCTTTGTGGTTATTAGCAGATTGCATTCGTGTGTAAGCATCACTTGTTCGACTGTGCCAATCAGAACAAGGTTACTACAACACCACACGTCTGTGATTTACCGGTAGAATCACAAGGCTCGAGACAGTTAAAATATCCAATCACTGATCACGAAGCAGAACTGCAGATGTGCACGTAAGACACGGGTCTCTATTTATGTTACATTAAGAAACATTACCTAAACTAACCTAATCTAACATAATCTCACCACTTTTATTTACGGTTAGTGGTATTCTATATTGATTACTGTTAGTGTTCTTCTGTGTTGATAGTAATAGTTGGTTAGTAATAGGTAGAGACATGCAAAATTCGCGTTATCATTTGGTAGCAGACTAAACTTCACTTTCCTATACAAAACAGAGCATAATCTGCGATTCAATTGGCCACGAACTTTTACGTGTTGTCATTTACGTGTCTTACGTCTTTACATAGATTGGCCTCTCTACCGTGTAAGCATTCTCCACGGCAAGTCACGACAATATCGGCCAGCGGGAGACGTCGAACAAGCCTATAGTCACTTGGAGTCTAGTCAGCTGTCAGAAAATAACGCGAATTTTGCATGTCTCTAGTAATAGGTAGGGCCACGATTTTGTCGCGAAAATATTTTTGCCCCACTTTGTTTCAGTGTCTCTCGTGCACATCGGACAGCTTTGCTTCATGGTTATTGGCAGCGTGTCTTTGTTCAGACACGTTTGTCATTTTACTGCACTAATCAGAATAAGATTATTGTATCTCCTTACGTCTGTAATTTGCCAAGGCAAGTGAGAGTAAAATTATCCAATTACGGGCGATGTAGCAGACCTGTAGACGTCCACATGACGCATCGAAACTAAATGTTGCAAAAATCTTTTCACCATAAAATCGTGGCTCTAGTAATAGGAGGTTGTTTGTAGAAGGCAAAATGTAATAACTTCACCATTAAAAAAACAAACTAAATAACTTTCAGTTCCTATTTCTTTTAAAGGTTATTAAGTTTCAGTACTTAAAATTTTACTCAGGATGTTGGGTAAAAATATCATCCAGTACTGTCAACTGAAACCACTGCATCTTCACAACGAGCGAGTGCTCAGTGGCGGCTCGTGGGTTGTTGGAAGGTAGGGCTGCAGTTGCCAAGAGCTGTACAGGGTTGTGTGATGGTTGACTCTACAACCACTGACACGCTGATGTGCAGGTGCCCCTTACTACTGAGTGGTCACAACACATCTAGTAGCCGGCAAATATTTCATGGTCGTTGGTCTACGGCGCGTTCATCAAGAGTGTACAGTTCCGACTATCTGGCAACAACCCACGAGCCGCCACTGCGAGTGCGTACACATGCACACACTTCACAGTTGGCAGTACTGCCACAGCGCGGCTTGCACTGGCGCAAACAGGCCGACGTCTCGCGTCAAAGAACCCTAGGGCAATCGTAAAACCTCGTTTTTACGACTGCGGAGCTGCGCCGGTCAAACGAGGCGCCGCGCGGCCGACTTTACGCAAGCTCAACAAGTGGCGGCGACGGCAACTTAAATAAAAAAACTTCCCCGGTTTAGCGAGATGACGTCAATGTGGTGGGAGGGATGCACGCTACCCTGGAGAGCTGCGACAGGTCACGGGAAGCAGGACGTTTTTTTTAGCTGTGACCAAATTCCGCAGCAGATGTCGTGATTCATTTGACAGCACTTTTACGTAAACAAATCACGTGACTCGTCTAAATGCATGTATGTGCCGCACTGTAAGTTCAGCCGTTTAGAAACGGAACTGTTGAAAAAATGACACTGAAAACGTTATATTTACTACAGTACAATTAATCAAAATATAAAAAAGGTGATTGATATATTTTGAAAAAAATATGTAAGTTTCTAAAAGTACAATTTTCTGTGTCATATGTAAAAATGCGCATTTGCATATGTTGTTCGGGATAAAGTGAGCACTAAAGATTTAACCTTTGAAAAATATCACTATTCGGTACTTCACGTAATTCAACACAAATAACAGTTACCTTGCAACTTGTATGGTTGGAAGCGATTTGCTGAGTTCAGTTTAGTGAATTTTCCTATTTAAACACAATAATACAGAAAAACAACTGAAATCGACATATTTACATTTTATATCATCAATAAACTTTTTTTGAATAAAATTATATAGGTTCCTACAGACTGCACAATTTAGGTTAGACATTTCCCGTCGTTAGCTATAACGCGCGGAAAGATACAAATTGGCTGGAAATAGAAATTTGGCAGGGCATTTATGAGTGCTCACTTTATCCCGAACAGCCGAAAAAAAATGTTGAACAAACCGTGCGGCATCTAAAATTGAGGATTTGCCTGGAATAATTAGTAAGAAAAGAGCATAGTGAGATAATTATAGGTACGGGCCCCTGTTTTTCGCGAAAAGAATTTTGCCCCACTTTGTTTGAATGCCTTGCGTGCACGTCTCTAATTCTGCTTCATGGTTATTGGCAGCGTGTCTATGTGAAGAGTCGTATCTAATTTGATTCAGCCAATTACAATAACGTTCCTGCAACACCACACGGCTGTGAATTGCCGGTAGAATACCAAGGCTCGAGAGATTTAAAATATCCAATCACTGACCACGAAGCAGAACTACAGATGTGCACGTAAGGTACCGAAACAAAGTGGGGCAAAATTCTTTTCGCGAAAAACAAGGGTCCTTAATTATAGGTATATGTTTTGAAGAAATTCATAGTTATTTTTATTTCCCGTTTGTCTCACATTATTTTCTCTTGATACCAATAAGTAATATATATTTGCATTACACAAATTAATAGTAGTTACTATAAACACGGTCAAAGATAAAACAGCAATTATTAATAGCTAGAGGCCCGGATATTTCGCGGGTTCAACGCCCAGCAGGCTAGACTCCACAGTCCTGTGTGCACTGTCCTCTGCTATATTTGTTCAATGGCTGCTGCTCCAGTGAGTGAGCATTTGAACATTTGACGATGTAGCGCAGGAGTCCGTGAGCGTTTTTACGCATGTCCGCCATTGGTTCGGAGTCCGCAAGGTCACGTTTAATAAACAATGACCCAATCGAAATAGTTTCCAACATGTACATAACTTAGCAATCCAACCTCTCCTCAGTTGAATCCGCGAAATTTCCGGGGCTCTATTAATAGCATAATGGCACCAGCACAGGCGTAGCCGTCTTTAGCAGAAGGTCGCGGCCTTATATCCGGCAACACTGTCAGGAAGGGTCATTTTAACACTTCTTTTAGTTCGCCAACGACAATTACTATACCTGATTCGTAGAGACGGGAAAAATTCGCGAGTTCACTGACCGGCTGGCTAGCTTTCAAGAATATATGTGTATTCAAGCAAACAACATCGTTGGCTCCTCGCTGACTCAGTGAAATGGGCCTGCATTTAGTTACATTGTTATTATTGGCTCATCGACGTCACGGCGGTGTTAAATAAGTCAACGGCCAACTGTGAAAGTGACGCGAACTTACAGTTACTGGAATACTAGCTTGTGCCTGAAAGAAAACGCGCATTTTTCAGGTCTCTACTGATTCGTTATTGTGCCATACATACCGGCGAATCAGGGGAAGCCATTGCCGTTAGCGAGCCAAAAGAAGTGTTAAAATGACTCTTCCTGACAGGGTTGCCAGATCGAAGCCGCAGCCTTCTACTAAAGACGGCTATGGCACAGGTCAAGACAAAAATTCGTAACTTGGAGAAGAATTGAGATGTCGGTACAAAAATGTGTAGGTGTCTTCTATGGACATAATCGAACACGATAAGTTGTTTGATTGAAGAAAGGCCTTAGCGTACTAAAGCCTTTATTCCAGCCAGCTCCTCAATAATTCCTCTAGTACAACGACCCCCATGTTAGACTGCACTGTCTTAGCATAGGCCTAATAAAGCCCCACCTATTCTTCCAGTGTCTGCTGCTCCAGGGAGTAGTAGCCAATGAATAGGGACTGGAAAATTTCGCAAATTCAAATACCTATAGACTAGAATCCACTGTACTATGTATACTCAAGTCCCGTATATTCGTTCATTGTCTGTTGTTCCACTGAGCAACAGCTAGTGGACAAATAGTGGGGGCTTGAGTATACATACTATAATGGATTCTAGCCTATAGGTAGAGACATGCAAAATTCGCGTTATTTGCTGACAGCTGACTAGACTCCAAGTGACTATAGGCTTGTTCGACGTCTCCCGCTGGCCGATATTGTCGTGACTTGCCGTGGAGAATGCTTACACGGTAGAGAGGCTAATCTATGTAAAGACGTAAGACACGTAAATGACAACACGTAAAAGTTCGTGGCCAATTGATTCGCAGATTATGCTCTGTTTTGTATAGGAAAGTGAAGTTTTGTCTGCTACCAAATGATAACGCGAATTTTGCATGTCTCTACCTATAGGTCATTGAATTCGCGAAATTTCCCAGTCCATACCAATGAACGAATAGACGAGGCTTGCATATGCATAGACCAATAGATTCTGACATGCAGGCGAACGCGCAAACATGGTGTGCCTGTAAAGTCACGGTTAGAGGCCGGAAAAATTCAAGAGTTCACTGACATGTAGGGTAGCCTCCAACAACATATGTGTACTGAATGTGATAGTATATGTTTATTTGACACTCGCTGACACAGTCAAATATGCCTGTGTTCAGTTACAGTTTTATTATTGGCTCAGTTACATCCAGGAAGTGTCGAGCATGTCAACGGCTAAAACGTGATCCAGACCTATAGTCGCTGGAATTCTAGCTTGCGCCTAATAAAATAAAACGCGAATTTTTCAGGTCTCTAGTCACGGTGCACTTTTAACCGGTCACAGCAAATCAACGAAACAAGATGGAAGTGTGAAATCATCACTAGAGGTATGTTAATTTCGCGGATTCATCTGGCAGCAGCCTAGACTTGTCAGTCCTATACGCCCACTGGCCACAATCGATTATATATTGGCTTATAACAGTACAAGCAGGTAACAGGCGATAGCACTTCGCATTATTTCCTTATTTACTACTGGCTTGCAGTAGTCAAACGCGTTTCGTAACAGCCGCCAGCAAGTCACAGACATGACAATAAAGTATACATAATTGGCGTTCAACCTGACCTGGAGTGTATCTGCGAAATTTACTTACATGTAATCATCACCAAATGAATGAAAGGTAGGAAAAAATATTTTGTGGGTATACACCCTGCAAAATTTATTTTGTGGTTTCAACAAAAATATTTTATTGTCGTGACTAAAATTTTGTGGCCAACAATAATTATTTTGTAGATACTACAAAAAATTTTGTAGGAAGATTTTCAACAAAATTTTTCTTTCAGTGAAGAAAAACTCATCAAGCTTCGTACATATTCAGTGCAGTTCGATGTAGCTTCCATTTGTTGCCCTACACACATCTAAATGGATGACCAAACAACATGTCATTATGAACACACGGTATGACTTCTACTAGGGACCTCAAAAATGTGTGTTTTCTTTTGGATGCAAACAAGAATTTAAAAAATTTCTAGCTTCGTGTCGCTTTAGCAATTCGGCCTTGACTTTACCAGCGCAGAGACGGGAAAAATTCGCGGATTCACTGACCTGTAGGTTAGCATGTGTACTCCCGCAGACAACATATGCTCGTAGGCTGATCACTGACATAGTGCTTAGCACCTGATTGGACCATCATTTAGTTGCTTCTTCAGTATTACATCATCGAGGCAGTAATTTTTAGTTAAAATAACTCTGCAACAATTTGTTTCAGTGGCCTTATGGGTACATATGTTTCTCTGCTTCATGGTCAGTGATTGGCTGTTTTTAAGGGCGTGGTCTACCGCTATGTTCATCACCATTTTTTTAATTTTTTATTTGTACCAGATTTTTTTTTATTTTAGACACAAAATGTGACTAAATTTGGCTCTTATAAAATTCTTTTATCTCTCAAAGTTGTCGCGTAATGGCTTGTTAAAGTCATATTTTGCATGTTTCCGTTTTAAGAACTACACTAAAATCAAACTATAAAAAAAACCACAGTGGATAAAGACAATGCAGGCTACAATGTCATGCTCATAAAAATAAAGAGTAAAAATTATTTGTATTTTAAAAAAATTATTGAATTTTTAGAATTTTTATTTTCAGTTTCAGCTTTTTTTTTAATACAAATAATTTTTATTCTTTATTTTTACGAGCACGACATTGTAACCTGCAATGTCTTTATCTACTGTGATTTTTTTTTAAATTTGGTTTAACAGTTGGTTTTAGTATAGTCCTTAAAACGGAAACATGCAAAATAAGACTTTAACAAGCCTTTACACGAAAACTATGAGAGATAAAAAAATTTCATAAGCGCTAAATTTAGTCACATATTTTGTCTAAAATAAGAAAAAAATATCTGGTACAAATAAAAAATTAAAAAAAAAAAAATGGTGATGAAAATTGCGGTAGCGCGCCCTTAAGGGTGTTCAAGTGCGATAAAATTATATATTTTTATATTTTTATGAAATATTGTTAGTTTTGTAGACGGTACTTGTGAGTATATTTTACTCTTACGAAACAATTTTAGCGTTCATAGATTTCTCATAACGGTGAGTCAAAGTCAAAATTTGTTTGTTACACTGCCATGCAAATACTGTAAACCAACTGACCTACGTAAACAAAATATTTCACTGTGAACTTACATCCCATGAGCTATGTAATGAAACATTTTAAAAAATCAAAACGTAATATTTTGAATTTTAAAAAAATCGCAAAAGTACAGAAAAAAGTTGCAAATTCCGAAATTTTTTAAAAATACAAAAAAAGTTCGCGGAATTTTTTCAAACGTTTTATTTCGTAGCCCATAGTATGTTATTTTACTGTGAATTATTTCACTTACGTAAGTCAATTGGTTTTCACTATTTGCGTGGCAGCAGAACATGTAAATTTTGAATTTTACGCACCGTTATGAGAAAACTACGCCACCTAAAATAGTTTTGTAAGAGGAAACTGCACTCACAAGTGTCGTCTACAAAACTAACACTAGTTCAATAAATTATAAAATTACAACTTTATCGCACTTGAACACCCTTAACATTCGGCGTCCCGGGATCCTACCCGCAAATCACGGACGTGTCGTATCGTAGTAACAGTGTTGTTTGATACAGTCAAATGAACCACGACTTTGCCTTATAAGTTTCTGCCAATAACCACGAACCAGAGTTGCAGGTGTGCTTGTAAAGCATTGAAACAACTTGTCGCACAATTATTTTCACCAGAAATCACTGGCTCTAATTATCGTCCTTAAGAGGACATACAAAATATCAAGGTCAAATTGCGAACGTGGCATGAACTTACAGCTGCCTAGGGACCCCTGATTTTAGCGAACAATTTTGACACCACTTAGTTTCGCTTCCTTATGTGCACATCGGCAGTTCCGCTTCTAAGTTGTCAGCGTGCTTTTGTGGAGTGACGCTTCTCATTTGACTGCACCGCTCTGAATAAGGTTGCTGTGATACCACACGTGTGAGATTTGCAGCAAAACATTAAGGCAAGCAACAGTTAAAACCAGCCAATCACTGACCACGAAGCCTGCGCATAGGAGGCCCTGAAATAAACTGGTGTAGTAATTTTTTTTAACAAAAAAAAAAAAAGGGGGCCCACTAATTAGAGCTTTTGTCCAAAATACAACGCAAATTTGTTCATACACACACACACACACACTCACATATATATACACATATATATGTGTATATATATACACACACACACACACACACACACATATATATATATATATATATATATATATATATATATTTACACTCACACACCACACACACATCTACGTTTTTTTGGGGGGGGGAGAGGGGCGCATTCCTTAAAATAATGCTGTGTCCACATTTCGAGTCAAAGAAAGGGGGCCCTAGCAGAACAAAATTAATTTTTAAGGTGCAAAATGGAGTCCATTTAAGGCGTGTCCTTAAAAAAAATTACATACATAACAATTCAAAATTTTTAAATAATTTAAGGCTAAACAAACTATATATAAAAGGTCACAAAAACGGAAGGGGGAGTGTCTGCCTCCCCTCTGTATCCGCGCCGATACACACACACACACATATATATATATATGTATGTATGTATTAATAGTGAAATTAGGTTAATTTTAACACCGAAAGTGTCAACGGACAGTGAATAAAGCAAACAAAAAAGTAAGTAGGCCTCCTTTCAAAATGTACTGAAGTTAAATGAAATGCGGTACTCACATACTAAAACCGGCTGCGCTTCCCGAGAACCATATGCTCGAGAGCCACACCCAAGCTCTCAAAAGAAAAAAAAAACCGGTGAAGTGGTTGGCCTGAATTCTGCAACATTTAAATTGCTTATTGTCTGCAGTAATGTTTCGGCGCTGTAAAGCTGCCGGGCCAGTAGAAGCGAATAAATTGCGTTGGGGGGGGGGGGGGGGAGGAAACAATCATATTTAACGAGATTCGTTTATACGCTAGTCGACTCGGCGGGCTGCGAAAGAGAAAGTGGGCGGTTTCGGAGGAGTAAAGTAGGGGAAGTAGGAGGGGAGGGATGCTGGTGTGAGATGTGCGACCCACAGTTGCTCAGCGCTGCAGCTGTCTCGGAGGAAATGCCACCACTTCAGTGGAATGTCGCTGTGACCAGGAGCTTACAGTAGCCTACATAAGGATAACCGTGAAGACACATATTAAGGGACCGCCCTGCCAGCGCAGTGAGTTGCGACTGTTCTTTTTTTGACGAAAGTAACTCAACTACTTAACGCAAATTAGATTTGTATATCTACGAATAGAACGCATTCAAACTATGTCGCTATAGTTTTAAAGATTCGGCACGTTAATTAGAAGAATCATTTTCGTGCGCCTCAAAACGGCCAAAAATGGGTTTTCCAGAATGCCGTACATGAAAAATTAACAACCGGATTCGAAAAACTCAACTATAGAAACAAGCTATAGACATTGAACTATGCTGCCCAATAATAAAATAATATGGTCACCGCTTAAAGTCCCATAGGAAGAAGGATAATAGTAAGGCACTGGACGCAAGCTGAGTGGCTTGCACAGAGAGGCGATAATACATTACATACGTCGGTCAACGACAACCTTACCGCTCCTGCCTTACACGCACAAACACAGCCTATCTAGATAATTATTTCTTTAATCTTAAACGAGAGCAGGTATGAAAAATCTGTTTGGCAAATTTTTTCAAGACCAAAAATTATACAGTTTCGCCTAAAAATGCAACTAACCAGAATTTCGTTGATAAATAATTAGCTGAAACAATACTATTTACCGCCTTGAAAAAATCAGCCTACATTGAGAAGAGGCCTCTCCAGTGTTTCAGGCGCGTGTATGCAACCCGCATTAAACCCATATAAATAAAGGCTAATATTACCTTCGCTATAGCAATAGGAGTATTGCACATGTAAGCATTATCTTAGTGTTTTATGAAAGAGACAGCCGTTCTAATTTTCGCTGCGTTCGCCGAAGTCGAGTATAAAGAATATAAGACTATACATTTTTCTAACGTTTTTTTTTTGTCTTAGGTTTTTAATGTAACCGTTTGTTATACTAAATTGCAGTGAAAATAAGAACGACAGTGTCTTTGATAAAGCGCTAATAAAGTACTGGTAAGTGTAATACTGCCAAACATATGTTTGATATGTACTCTCGTTTAGGCGTAAAAAATAAATATCTCAAAAAAATATAAACTATAGGACGTTCGGGATAAAGTGAGCACTAAAAATTTAACTTTTGAAAAATATCACTAGTCGTTACAGCATATAAGTCAATACAAACAATAGTTGCTTTACTGTTTGTATGGTTGGCAGCGAAATTACGCAATATAGTTCCTTGTATTTTCCACTTAATTTCAACAATACTGAATCACAATCACACGAAATAGACACAATTGTATTTCCAATAATTAATAAACTTCTTTTTACCAAACTGTAGCGATTCATACTGACAGCGCATTTTTCCTTACACGCACAAACATCAAGTGACGTGTCCGAGGATGTTAGATATTTCCCGTCGGTAGCAGTTACACGCGGAAAGATACGAATTGGCTGAAAATAGAACTTTAGCAGGGCTTTTTTTAGTGCTCTCTTAATCCCGAATGGCCTATAGAGAGCATTGCGTTAAGTAACATCCCTACATAGCAGAGACCTGAGCAAGCTGGGTACTTACGTACACTATGAGCGACAACTGGGCGTGTTTACCCTGAGTGGATGGAAACCAAGGGGTAAAACTGACCGGAGAGAAGAAGAGACAGAAAACGCGGAAAAATACTTCGCTTTTAATAGGTTTTCTCACAAAAAAAAAGTTACTAATGGGTTTTAATACAAGTAAACGGATGGTGTTAAATATTATACTATTTCTCTGAAATTCAATTTTTTATACCCGTATTTACATTCCAGTATCAAAACTTCGACTCTTATTAGAAAACTACTCAACGTATACGAATGATACTAGTTAAGAAAAAAAGTTATCGATATTACGTCATACGTTTTCAGGTTCGACATCAGCAATTATTTTCGAACGGTCGAAAATGGGTGGTTGTGTAGAACTTCATATATATTAAAATCTTGGTTCAGAATCTTTTAAAAGGTACATGCGTGTACAATTTAAATACATTATGTCATAAAATCGGTAGGGTAACCACTGAATGTCTCATAGAGGCTATTTTGTTGGTGAGAAGAGAGCACGCCAGGTCTGACTTGCGCCTAGAGGCTACAGAAAGACATTTTGGTCAGCGCTTAACATCGAGGTCTTTAGAGCTGGTGGGGGTTGAAATTATGTATGGAGTAGCGTCGGAATGAAAGGGCGGGGGAAACGGGAGATCCCCGAGAAAACGCCGCCGACCAGCGGCATCGTCCGGCATGATTCCCACATGCGAAAATCCGGGGACCGACCCTGCCGGGAATCGAACCCGGATCGCCTTGGTGGAAGGCAAGAGAGATCTGACCCCTCGGCCATCACGGCCCCCCTTAAAGGCTAGTGTGCGGCGTGATGCACGTGCTGGGGGCCGCACCACAACGCAGAAATACCATAACGCCGAATACCATAACGCCGAAAACTCTCTCTGCAGGAATACCACAAGAACCAACTTAAAATAACTAATTGGCGTTCTCTGTAGAACCGATATGTACCTTAACGCCGAAATACCACAGCACAGAATGCCACAACGCCGAAGGAAGGTTTGACCACAACGCCGAAGGCAGATTTGACCACAACGCCGAAAGCAGATTTGACCACAACGCCGAAAGCAGATTTGACCACAACGCCGAAGGCAGAATTGACCATACCACCGAAACGCAAATTGAACATAAAGCCGAAACGCGAATCGACCATAACGCCGAAACGCGAACTGACCATAACGCCGAAACGCGAACTGACCACAACGCCGAAACGCGAATCGACCATAACGCCGAAACGCGAACTGACCACAACGCCGAAACACGAATCGACCATAACGCCGAAACGCGAACTGACCATAACGCCGAAACGCGAACTGACCACAACGCCGAAACGCGAATCGACCATAACGCCGAAACGCGAATCGACCATAACGCCGAAACGCGAATCGACCATAACGCCGAAACGCGAATCGACCATAACGCCGAAACGCGAACTGACCACAACGCCGAACACTAACCGTGTTGCCTACCAGCCAGGCATTAAACTGCTGTATTTAAAATTAATGTTTACTATCACTTGGAAACAGTACGATTGAGTGTGTTGATAGTTTAAAGCAGTATTTTTTGATATCACTGTAATATGTAGATAGTGCGTCTCACTCCTAGATCGCAGTAAAGAATAGATCAGAGATCAGGAACACCCCCTTCACCCAGTGTAAAACTTGCGAACGTAACTGTGAGTATTCTAACTAGTTTTCAGGAGCCGTTCCGTAATTTAGTGTTTGTTACTTTTCTCAAGCTATTTATTGTTCATTATAATGCACAAGTTTCCCAAACTTCGCGTTTTGAAGCAAGGTTCCCTTATAAATTTATTAAGGAAATACGTATTTAGCGTTTTAACTTTGTATTTTAATTCCTAGAAGACAGGCAACACGCTTTACATTTGGCAATGGGGTCATTTCCGGTTTCGGCGTTGTGGTCTTTGAAGGTTTCGGCGTTGTGCTCTTTGAAGGTTTCGGCGTTGTGGTCTTTGAAGGTTTCG
>PNEQ01029841.1:0-18907 GCA_003012365.1 Medauroidea extradentata | reverse complement strand
AAATTATTTTATTTTAAACAGCGTTAGCTTATACCTGTAAGTCCTCAATTTACGTCTGGGATACGTTGCTAAAAACCACGACGATTATTAGGACGACGTAAATCGGGGACTTACAGAATATAAAACTTTTTTTTTTTAATTTTGCAGATTTTTGTTATGGAAAATACAGTATTTCAAAAATCCGTGGTTTTCAGAAATCCGAAGGTCACAAATCCCAGAGACCCCCGGATTTGTGAGAGTTTACTGTACTTCTACAATACATGTTTAGTCCCTATGTAAATGAATGTAATTTGCTCTTTTATACATCATACTGTAATCACTCATATTAATAAATAGAATGACTGTAACATTGACATACTACCCTTATTATTCAAATATATAAAATATATTTGTCTTGTTTTTCACACGAAGCACATTTTGCTCACAAATAACACGTAATCTAGCATAATCGGAGATCACTTCTATGCTTAGAGTCCACTGTTACAAAAAAAATATGAAAAAGAATTGTGTATGAATGCTGAAAGTGGCCACCGATACAGCAGTGCGTCAATGTAAAAAATCCACATGCATCATTCCTAAAGTCATCAATTTTCCGAATTAATTGTTTAAATATTTTGGACCATGACCAAAATATTTTTTTTACTTGCATTTGATACTGCTCGTTCATATTTTCCTTAACAATAGATGTAACCAAAGGTATCAATCTAGCACAACCGCACAACAAATTAACAAACATCCCAAAGTGGCCCAATGTTGTTTTAAATACGTTTAGCTCTCATTCATCTGGGTTCAAGAAACAATTACAAATGGGAACTGTTACGTAAACAAAAACAATATGTATTTTCTATATTACTGAAAAGAAATTTCTTTCGTACATAAAAAAAATTTTTGGTGTGTGGAAATTCACCTCTGCTCAAACACATTTGTAATTAAAATTAAGTACAGTTTAGTAAAAACAAAAATTACAGTATTTGGGGAATTTTACTCCACCATTTTGAGCACTTCCATACACAACTGACTGCCCCGCCCGAGTTAAAACGACTATATGAAAAGTCACTAGGTTATCATGAGGTAAGTGAATGTCAATGTCAACTGAAATGCTTGCATCTAAAAAGTGAACCAGGCTACTTTCTTGCATAACCTTTGACCTCAGGCCAGTTAATCTACAGTGATCAAACCCTGGTGATGTGATTGAGGGAACTAAGCTAATTATAACCAGTTACTTATTGTATGCAACTCGTTAATATATTTTCATTTCCTGTTTTGGTTGTGAAAATTTTTTGTTTTCAAACATTATTTTGTTTTCTTTTACAAGTACGGAATCTTAATTTTTAAGCAACAGAAAAGTGTTTTTAAAATTATTGCTGTAAAAATGTTGCGACCCATAAAATATGTTAGTACGTCTGAAGAGTGTCTGTAATTAATAAATTGGGTAGACAAATGTCCTGGCGAGAAGTGTTTTGACATCATCAAGTGTCTTTGACTGCCACCTTCAACATTACTAAAACAAATAGCCAAATAGGTTGTTCAGTATTTGTAGTTTATAAACACACCTCTAAAAATTTGAGTTACCAAATGGCCTCTACAACGTAACCCTTCAATAACTAGGGGAATAACAGTACTTCAATACTGTAATTATAATTAAATAAAAATTATAACTGAAAGTTACAGTCCTTAAGTAATTCCTTTAAAATGATGGCCAAAATTTAAGGCAATACCAAGTTTATGGCTTTTTGCACAGGGAAAAATTAAATGTACACCATGTCACCAGGGTTTCTCGATCACTGCAGCACATTTTAGCTGAAAGCACTTCACTTTTCACGTTGACATTCACTCATCTCATGATAACCTAGTGACTTTTTTTTATAGTCATTTTGTCACTCAGGCGGGGCAGTCACTTGTGTTCGGAAGTGATCAAAATGGCAGAATATAATTCCCCACATCAATAATTATTTACTAGCATTTACTTGATTTTAATTACAAATGGATGCGTAAGAAAGGCACGGCTTTACATTTGAGCAGAAGTAAATTTCCACACAGTACGTATTTATATCTTACTGAACAAGAACTTGTTCAGTATCAAAAAACGTTATTACTTTTATTAGTAGAAACATGTCTACACACTGTTCATACAAGTAAAACACATTGTAATGTTGGTGTTTACAAAACAGTTACCACACAGGGCTGGTGTGATGTTAACAGCCGCACTCACATACGGCTTGGAAGTCTTAACAGTTTCAAATCATTGCATATTGTAAATTGTATTAAATACATAACCTACCAACCACAAAAATATCAGTGCTCTGATGTTAACCTTCCATGCACTAATCTCTGCCGATTTACCTGCTGAAAACAAAATGAAGTTGCCTAAATTACGACTACAATAATAGCATCTAATACGATAAAGATAATCTGAAGAAGAATGACAAAAATGTTGATTTCATTGACAGTCTGAGAAATGACGTGGATTCAAATATATTTGTGATGTGTTAACTACAAAATTGTCATAACATTTCGACATTGATTTTATGTAAATAGTATAGTACATTTATAAGGGCATTGTAAACAATAAAGAAAACACTACTAGAACAGGAATATTATCAATATTTTATTAATATTTTAAATAATCTTATCCTTAACAAACCCTTTATAAATTACAGCCTTAGGATTCACCTAGAGGGATAGGCTATTAAATGAGTGCGACTGGCTAGCAACTGTACAATAAAATAGCCCGGACACAAAATGTGCTTCAAACTCTGATGCCAAGCTAAACTGAGATTGACCGTCACTCCCGGGCTCTGCGAAATCCAGCTGCCTGTACCCCCGTCGGGTTCGGTGGCTGGCGATAATCCTTCATGTCCCATTATTTGCTACCTGCACTCGCAGATGGCTGCTGGTCTGCACTGACTGCTTTACTATTAAAGCAGATTGGCCGAGGCAGGTGTGCTACTACAGCACCCTCCTGCCAAAGATATGCTCTGCTCACTTCACAAAAATCCACCCTGGAGACGGTTGGGGAAGCGAACATGCCTCCCCAAACACATTGCCACAGGCGCCAAACTGAAGGAGCGCAGGGTAGAGGGCTGCAGCAGCGTGGTAGACGACGATGCTGGCGGGTAGGTAGATGCTGGTGTAGTTCGAGGGCGGGGTGCAGCTGATGCGGCTGGTGGACAGGCCGCACCAGATGCTGCAGCTGATGTAGGTGGGTGCACGCAGGTGCCTGTTGGTCCTCAATGGTGTATGCAGGCTTGAGGCAATCAATGGTGACAGTGATCTGCCGGCCGTGCAGCTACAGGGTCACGGTCATTGGTGCGCGGTGGAGGACTTTAAACGGGCCCTCATACAATGGTAGCAAAGAACCGCAAGACCTTTCTTGGCGAAGAAAGACCTCAGTGGCCTTGTGGAGATCCTTGAACATGAATGGCAGTGACTCGCTGTGATGGGAACCACTGACTGGTCGAAGGTCATGGACCTGAAGACGAAGATCCTTGACAAGTCCTGGGGTATCTACGTGTTTTACACTGGGGTTGGTGTCTAGAAACTCCCCAGGCAGGCACAGTGGATGGCCATAAACCAAGTTGGTTGAAGAGGCATGGAGGTCATCCCGCCAAGACGCCCGCACTCCCAAGAAGATCGTAGGTAGGACGTCCACCCAGCATTCGGTAGAATGACAGCGAATTGCCTGCCTTGAGCTGGTGGTGCAGTCTTTTCACAATATTATTGGAGGCTGGGGGAAACGCTGTGGTCCGAAAGTGAGATGTGTGTGCTAGGTTTGCAAGTGCTTGTACAGAGACGGCTCAAACTGACACCCTTGGTTTATAGTTATACGTAGTGGCATCCCAAATTGCGCAATCCACGAGCAGTAGAAAGCCCTTGCCACAGTGGCTACCTCAATATTCTCCAGAGGCACTGCCTCAGGCCAATGGGTGAAGCAATAGCGGAAACCTTGGGATGATGGCAGTGGCCCCAGTAGGTTGAAGTGAACATGGTTGAACCGGGCAGATGGTGGCAGGAACGAGCCAATTGGGGAGGAGACATGTCGGGAAATCTTTGACTGTTGACATGGGAGGAAAGAGCATGTCCATTGCCAACAATCCAACTTTATCAAAGAACACATGGACCGTTGTGTGACCAACTTCACAGATACGTTGATGCCTGGGTGAGCAAGCTGGTGGACCGTGTCGAAGCAGTCTGACGGAATGGGGGTGTGACGAATGGTCGCGGAATTGGTGTTGACATGTCACAATACACTTCAATTCCTGACTCGAGCAGAAAAACTTTAGTGAGAACGAGACCAGTGTGCTGCTGTAAAAACTAAATCAATTCTTCGTCTGCTGCTTTGATTCAGCAATAGCTCAATAGTCTAGTGTCATAACGTAGTCGACCTGAGACAAAGTGTCGGTCACAGTGTTGTAAGAACCGGAGATGTGCCGGATATTGGTGGTTAAGTGACGGGTCCGATGGGGAGAGCATGTGTCAGGGTTGTGGGCGAGTGTCGAAAACAAGCGGCTTGTGGTCGGTGAGAATGGCAAAGTTGCAGCCTTCGACAATGTGGCAGAACTTATATAGCCCTAAGTAGATGGCTAGAAGCTCTTTGTCATAGATACAGTAATTCCTTTGAGCTGTGCTAAGTTTTTTAGAGAAGAATGCCAATGGTTACCAAGCTCCCTGAACCTGTTGCTGTACACTACCCCAACTGCAAAATTGGAGGCATCAGTCATGATGGCGTGCTGGGCCTCTAGTACAGGATGGGCAAGGAGTGCAACAGAGGCGAGACTATTCTTCCTCAAAGGCTTTGTCACTTTCCAGTGTCCAAGGCAGGGGTCCATACCCTTGACGTCGTCTTTCAAGAGCTCATGCAGAGAAACTTGAATTGCAGCAGCTGTGGGGATGAATCGGCAGTAAAAATTCAGCATACCTGTGAACTGCTGCAAACATTTTGCTTTTGCAAGGTTAGTGAAGTTAAGAATGGCTTCCACCTTTGCCCGCAATAGCTGAGACCCATCTGCCGAGATGCTATGACCGAGATGCTATGACCCAGAAATGTGGCACAGGGCTCGCCAAAGAGACACTTCTAGCCGGGTTGATGAGGAGCCCATAAGCTGCCAGGTGTGTAAAGAAATTGTTCAAATGCAGTTCATGCTCAGCCTCATCAAAGGACGCTACTAATCGTCTAAGCAAGTAATTCAAAAATCAAGTTCTCCGAGGACCACATCCATGAACCTCTGGAAGGTCTGGGCAGCATTACGTAAGCCAAATGACATTAACAGGAACTCATTATTCTAAAAGGTGTTGTAGTGGCAGTTTTACAGATGTCGTTAGGAGCAACTGGTATTTGGCAGTAGGCACGCACCAGGTCAATGGTAAAGAAGATCGTCTCGTCATGCAGAGTATGGGTGAAGTCCTGAATGTGCGGAATAGGGTGCCTGTCTGTATAGTGCTGGCATTCAGCACCCTCTAGTCCCTACAGGGAAGCCATTCAGGGTTGCTACAGAATATCTAGATCAAATTTCCCTGACTTTTCCAGGTTTTCCAGACAAAAATTATGAATTTCCTGTCTTTTTTGTAGAAATAAAAATCAAGACAATTTAACTTAAAAAGTTCAAATAAATAAAATTTGCATGACTGTTTTAAAAAACTTTTTTTATAAATGTACAACAGACAAGTTACTTCTGTTAGATACAATCAGTTATCACAATCGAGAGAACTGTAATAAGTAATAATTAACTGGAACTATTTTTAAAGTGAATAGATACGATAACAATTTCATACAGCGAATGGTTGTGCAATTGTCCAAAAGTCAATCGCTAAGCCTGCAGCCATGAAGATGCAATGCCAACCCAGAAGTTAAGCCAGTCAGCTAGACAGCGACCGCAAAAGCCTGCAAATTTCTATTGCTAAGCCTAAAGTTTGTTCTAAAATTTCAAATTTCCCATCACCAGAAGTAATTTTCCTGACATTTTCAAGTATTCCATGTTTTCCAGATTTGTAGCATCCCTGCCATTCCTCTCACTTCTTTGGCACCATGTGTAGAGGTAACGACAAGGGGCTATCAGATGGTCGAGCTGTTTACAATTCAAATATCTCTTCAAAGTCTCTTTTGGTAAACTGTTGTCAATCTGGGGCCAAATGGCGCAGTCTACTGTGCACAGGCTAGTCTGGTTGTGGTGATGCGGTAAACAATTTCTTGAGTGACAGGTTGATGCATACCAGATGGTCTGGTGAGGCATGTTAACTTTTAGAACAAATGAAGATATTTTGATAGTTTGTTGAATGTCCAGAAGCTGCTGATATCACCTGTAACCTTAGTACCCCCTGTGGAGAGTGAAGTTGTACTGTCCACTAGGCGGTGGTTCCTAACAGCAACCGTGAGGCCATAGCGGTGGAGGAAATCTGCACCAAGAATGAGTTCTGTGACATCAGCCACCACAAAACGCCAAGCCAGCTATCTTTTAGAGACCTAAATGTGAAAGTAAAGTCACTGAGACATATGTTGTGATTGGCGAGCGATTAGCAGCAACCCGAGAGTAAAAGCGGACCGGTCTCGGCGACTGCAATGCTGACCACTGCGGAGGGTGGCCTCTACAATCTCCTGACGCAGCGTCGTGGCTATTTCACCTATCTTCTCCGTCATGAGAGTCGCCATCCTTGTAAACATGGCCTCGAGGGAAGCTGTTTTAGCCACCTGTGACCATGGGGTAGTGTCCACGATGGCGTCGGCCAGGTCCACCAAGGAGTCCGGGGGCGAATTCACTTGTGTGGCCAGAATCGCTTGTGCCACTGGCGGAAGACGTCCTAGCAGTAAGGACAGCAGAAGGTTGTCTGGGATAGTGGTTCCTACCAAGCTGCGGAGGTGTAAGAGGAACTGTGAAAGGTTATGGTCACCCAACTCCTTGTGCTCCAGTAGCTGTCTTGTGTTCTGCTCCTGCGATGCTCTCATTCACTTAATAAGTTCACATTTCAGGCGTTAATTTTTTCCCCGAGGGTGGAGGGCGCATGAGGACGTCGCGGACCTTGGTGGCAAACTTGCAGTCCATGTTGCTTGCCACGTAGTTGAATTATGTCTCTTATGATGTAATACCAGTGAGAGTGAACTGGTTCTCCACTTTTACAAACTACAGTTCTGGGTCGGACACCCAAAATGGAGGATGTGAACTGATACGCTGTGAACTGAGATGATGGTGGGTGGTGGTAGGTCCACCACGGCTTTTGCAGTCCTGTAGCTCGCGATTCACTGTTACAATGCAAAGCACACAACTTGGCGGAGATATGGTGTGGATGTGTGGTGTGATCCAGAACGTCCGAGCTCGTCATACTTGCTATTGCGGCGGCGTGGTGTTTGTACCGAACACGACGCACAAAGCTGGAGGTAAAGCATGTTGGGCCAGACTCGGCGTGGAAGCCCTGCGGCTGCATGAGAAACGAGTCACTGTGCAGTTGGTCGGGGGTGGTACGAAAAACATGTCTGCAGAGTGCGGCGGGCCAGCGTGGCGCGAGAGACAGAACACAGTGCAAGCACTAAGGTGATGTGCTGTTCCAAAAGGAGCTGCACTTCCATGCGATAAGCGTAGAGACGCACACCGATTCTCACGGACCAGGCTTGCCTATTCATGTCTGGTTAGCACTATAGACTTAGGATTCCCCTAGAGGGGAAGGCTATTAACTGAGTGTGACTGGCTAGCTACTGTAAAAATAAAATTGCCTGGACACTTACTGTGCTTCGAACTCCAATGCCAAGCTAAGACTGACATTCACTCCCGGGCTCTGCGAAGTCAAGCTGCCTACGGTCCCCTCGGGTCTGGCAGCCGGTGCTTATCCCTTGTGTCCCGTTACTCTGTATCAGCGGTCGCAAACGGCTGCCAGCCTGTGCTGACTGCCGTAACTGTAAAGCAGGTTAGCTGAGGCAGGTGTGCCAGTACATCAATGTTTTATGGATGTTTGTCTACATATTTATTTTGCATTTAGAATTACATTATACATTTGTATCTGAGAAATTTTAACTAACCAATTAGTAAAAAGAAATTTTTTAATAAAATCATATTTCGATTCCGGCACAGTTTACTCAAATATTTTTTTAAGAAAGCAAATGGAACCTCACTTGTCTTTGCCGCACAATTAGTAATTTTTTTACTATGAGAAATATTTTAATAACAATCATTAAACCTTAATATTTACTAATTCTTCATCAAAACAATTTTTTTTTATTTCTGGGCTAGGATATTCACAATCTACTTTGTAAATTAAAGAAGATGAAGTTTTGCTCGTCTTTGCAGTACCATTGGTATAGTTTTTTTTTACAGCTACCCAGATCATCTCTCGGAGAAAAATAAAACTGTATACAGCTGCAAGGTTGGCAGGCTTTGTTAACTGTGTACAATATCTTTTTTTATAACCCCCAGTCCTCCCTCTCCTACGTTTTCCGACTCGCCTTGAACGTACCTTTCCGGCTCCTGCCATTTAGGTGTCAACTGCCAAGTGTTACTATGCTGATTGTCTGGCCCGTAGGCTGATCTACCTCGCCTTGCACAATGCAGAGGATTTTCGCTAAACATCTTTGCAGAACACTATCAAACTTTTTTGCAATCTGCAAAAAAATCTTTCAAAGTAAACAAATGCCAAATTGCCCCTGCAGTTCCCAGCTAACGTACTTTTTGTACATTTTGGCACTTTATTTATTTTGTATAAAACGTATACTTATTAATTATCAGGTTCGTTGTACTTGTATTTTCAATTATGATCCCTAACATTCAAATAAGGGCATATACAGATATGATTACCAAAGTTTCCTCTGCATTTGTTTCTTAAGGTAGTGTTTAAAACGTAAGCAAAATGGCTGTTTTTTGCCTTGTATGCTAGGGGTACACAGCAGCACATATCATATTGATGCAAATATGTATTCATATTTTTCAATGCGCTATATAAAACACTAGTCTTAAAAACATTATAAAATTGTTGACGTACCAGGCCATTCGGTCTCTGCAAATTCACCCCCTCTTCCCCACCAGTCACATCTCCTCACGGTGCGTATGTGTTTTTGAAAGCATTAACGAGGACCACCCGTGACATCACATCCAAGCATTCCGGACAGAAAAGCTAAGACTGTACCTAATTAGCAGCTGCTGTATATTTAGCGAGGTCGTAGCGAGACTCTTAGTGCCTAATGTTTATTATGAAGGTTTTAATGTGTGGTCACATTACAAAATCATATGTAGTTTAGCGAGGGGCTGTTGATAAAAGCTGCTGGTGATAAGATATTTGTATGCACTAAGCCATAGCGATGAAGTGCCTGTCCATTTTTATTGCTTCTTTGATCTAGTGGAATTGTTAACATAAGAGCTAGTTGTGTATAACGCTGCCAGAGAAAGGGTTGTGGAAGTCATGCCACGCTTCAATTCTTCTCCCCTTCTCCCCCTTGGCTGGCAGTCTATGATAGATACGCAGAGAAAGAGAGGACATGTGCATGGCACGGGCTGGAGTTATTGTGTTTAACGTGGTACTTCTGCTCGTCGCTTGTAAAGTAAGCCTGTTTGTATCTAACAAGCAGCCTTTCTCATGATTTGTGGACATAATTTATGTTGCTATACGTCCGCTGCAGGAATTAACTGTATGTGACGCTGATAATGGGCAACAACAGGAACTACATCCTGGTCATGGACTGGTATCTGAGTGGGATAATTATTCCAATTTGATGAAACTAGGTGCTCTCGTCAAAAGTGAAAGCTTATACTTAAGCGTCTTAAGTGATTTAGTTATTACTCTCGTGCTTCGTGATTTAACCACGTGTATTGTTGAGGCGTGGAATAAACACTTTGTAAATTTAATCCTCCAAGTGTCCTACATTTTCTTTTGTCTGTACAGTTACTTTCTTTCATACAGCTCTATGGTGTGGATATGTGAATCATCCCATAAGAGTCTATGTAAGTTAATGGTTTTCTAAAGGTCCTCCCTACATCCCCTATATGCAGCAGCTTCACTTCACAGTTCGCCGTGAAAGAGAGAGACGGGGGGAACACTGGTACGAACACACCACAACCCATCGAGTCTTGTGTTCCCGGCTACATACTTAACCATTACATTCCTACGCAGTTCATTCCATACCTTGCTTACTCTCAGAGGACAGTGACAAAACATGCAGGATGAGTAAGCACATCTGCAAAAACTTCGTGAGGTTTTCTTGTAAAATTTAATTTAGAAAATTTCTGCCAACAAATGCTATAAAATCACTGATATGGGCAGAAAAGTATTGAAATTTTTTTGTAAGCATGTTAAAGTAAATAAATAATTATAATATCCAAAACACAATTTTGGCATACTGCATCTTCAACTGGTAAAATAAGGGTTGCTACAATTTTGAAAAGTTGAACAGGTCACACATAACAAATCAAAATGGCAAGATTTAATTGCTACCCCTTAAGAAGGCCACATACCCCATGCTTTAAATGTGTTGCAGTATGTTCGTAAACAGGTTTTTTCAACGAAACTATTAAAATAAATGTGTGCCCATTGTACCAACATACAAAAAGAAAACACTTCAGACAACCTCATTATTAAGACAATATGCTCATTAAAATCACTGTTTCAAATCCCTCCAACATGGCTAAAAAGTGCCTTTTCAGACTGTCGTACTTCAAAATGTATTAACTGGACGTATCTGAAACTCATATTGCGTTGTTCACTCAACTTTTCTACTGACTTTCTACCAATAAAGTTATATGGTCACCACTTAATGTCACATAGGAAACAAACAGTTCGCCGAGAATGTTGCATGGTATTTCAGAGCTTGGCTCATTGAAGTGATGCTGCATTTGATGCACGTTTCAAGGTAGCCCTTATGTCTCAGTCATTTTTCAGCCTCTGGCACACAGGTAGGCTATGCCCTTAAAAGAGAAAGTCTTACATATACCATTATACAAGAAAACAAAATGCTATGTAATGTTTCTGAGGTTAGCACAATACTTTTTGCCGACCGCTACAGTTTCAATAGTTCAGTAACTAGAGCTCACCTCCCAGCAAGGCAATTCAGGGACAATACGTGGATTTTTACATGCACTGAGAAAATGTAATGTTCGTCAGTACAAAATACTTTTTTTTATGTTAAATTTTCTTGATGTGAGCAATAATTATACGTAAGAATCTTTTTAACTATTTAATTTTAACAAAATGGCGGTGGCGGTGGCGGTGGCGGTGGCGGTCGTTGTGGTGGTGGTCGTGGTGGTGGTGGTGGTGGTGAGATTGTTTTAAATTAATATCCTTTCCTAAACATAAATTTTTTAGTGTTTTAACAGGAACCTTGGATATCAAACTTCCTGCTAACTTAGGGTAATTAACTTATATGTCATCATCACCTACAAGGCCACAAGGAAAGTCTGCTATTTAACCAAATTCAAGGATCATAAAAACTCCACATGTATAAACTTATTTTCCTCTTACACTTTCAAATGATGTTACCGAATTTTCTACATTAAATTTACAATAGGCCTACACTATGGCTGCTGCGTAAATGGGATCGAAGTGTTTCTCTACAAGGTTAGCTTAAGATGACGCAGATTTCTTCTCTTTTCTCACCATTGGTTGTTTCCACAAGTTGTTTTTCTAACATTTTCTGTACTTCTTTGGAAACTTGCAAATTTTTAAAAAGTAAGTTTATTTCAGTTTCCATAATGGAACCATTTATGCCAAGTTTCTGTCGTAAATTTTCATAGCCAGTAATGCAATGCAATTTTTCATTCTTCCCTAACCACTCATTCTTTTAGAGGAAGCAGAAAATAAGCAGCACTCATCTATACTTTGATAAGTTAGAGAGTTCACCCTTATCAGTTTTTAAGACAACAGGGATAATGACAGATGTTGCAACTTATTGCACTGCCATCAAAACCTCTCAACTCTCAATATTATTTTGTTTGTGTGTGGTAGGAGTCAGTCAGGGCCTTTTTTAAGGAACCATCCCAGAATTCCCCTGGAGTGATTTAGGAAAACCTTGAAAAACCAATTAAAGGATAGCCGGAGCCAGTGATCGAACCCGTGTCTTCCCGAACGCAATTAGAGCATTTTACCACTGCTCCACCATGGCCGGTAGCTCCAGCATGTTCATTTGTGTAAAAGATTGGCCCAATAACCTTCCTCATTCATTTTCTGTTTATGCTTCTGACTGTAAGAGTTATATATATATATATATATATATATATATATATATATATATATATATATATATAACAGCATCAGCTGTCACTGCAAGTGTTGCAATATTCATACGATTCCTTTAATACCTTATTTTGATCCTCTGAACCCCTTTTGTCAACCTCCTCTTTCCCAAAATAATTATTATTTTATACAAACATTAGTGAGGTTACCCCTAAAATATCAACAAAGCTTCTTTATCCACAAATTTCTTGGGCACACACTTTGCCCCCCCCCCCTTTTTTCCACCCCAAAAAAATACCAATTTTGGAAGTTTTGTTGATGATCTTCCTAGATGCACTCACAAGTTAAAGTTTCATTGAAATTCGTTGAGTGGTATAACAACGCATACAGAACACACAGACAGAGATACATATATACATAATACACACACATATAAAACCTACATAATCTACAATAAAAAGCAAATTTTTGGAAAGGTAATTTTTATAAAAACATTGTGCAGATTTTTTTTACAACCAGTGCATACCTCTTCGTCAAATGTAGAATGATTTTAAATATTGATTGTATTTATATGCTTCAGCTAATATCTGCCAAAATGTCAACATCTCAAATAAGACTCTGTAATACAAATCAATGAAATAATCCACTTGTGCTTTACAACACAATTTAAACAATAAAAATTAACAACACTTAAAACCTTTGTGCAGTAATATGCAGTTTATATATTTAATTTTTCGAAGGATGACATGAAAATAGCTTAACTATAAACAGACTCAACAGTAAACTTTTCCCTTACTACACAACTTCTCTTATTGGAAATAAACAAAAAAAAATAACTGAAACCAAAACAGGTTAAAGAGGCAAAATTCACACACACACAGTACACAAATTTTATCTCCACATTTGTCTGTCCTGTCTATATATTGTAGTACGCGGAGGTGCCAACCATTTACCAAAGATTTCAGTAGTAATTTTGCAAAAAATCCATATTTTTCAGTATTTTTCCGACGTAAACGTATTATCTTAAGCCCATGCTACATTGACTTTAAAGTAGCAGTATAGAAATAACTATAACCACACCGCAAGAAATTCCCACGTGTCTGTCACTCTTAGGGCGGCTAAGCAACGGTACGGTGTGTTATAGCATGCGTCACTCAAAAGTGTGTGTCCAATTTTTAAGGTTATTTGGTGATCTAGCACGGCCTTTAAATGTGTAGACCTGTACACTATCACATTACCTGTTTGTCGGTAACTTCGGCATTTGTTGCTGGATCTACAGCATCACTTAATTATAATAAATTTTATCCCCGAAATTTCTAACTTCCAAAATGCTTAATGTGTTTTTACCGTAACTATGTATTGACGGCGGAATCTTTTCCACCGTGTTTACACTGAAGTCACAATTGAACGATTTACAAAACACGTGTTGTTGAGATACATTAGAAGAACTTAAACCTGTTCACAACTGTGAATAGTCTGTACGATATTTCTCTAACCCTGATCTGTTTCAAACTCATAATCGAATTTAAACATTCACATCCACATAATTTCGTTAAACTATGACAACATTGATAAGTATACAATACGGCCGATCAGGTGAAGAAGCAACAATATCCACGCATGACTCGATTCGACTGCATGAGTCAACATCAACAACTAATCGATAAGTCTGAAGACTGCGGTCTCGCCTGACGTAATATGAACAATTGATTGTATGAGATACGTACGAGATACGAGAAACTTCCAACTAGTGCCGCGTAAAGTGTAAACACACTAGTTTGTAAATACGTTACCATCACCAAAATATGGTTTTGGCAAATGAAAAAAACCTACAAACAATACAATATTTGTGTGCCGGAGGGAGAGAAATGAAAAGCGTGTCATAGGATCCACACAGCTACCAATCAAAAAATATGCATACACAATGGAACACGCCTGTTCATTTACAGTCGGTCTTAAGTTAATAAATCCGTAGTTTATTACCAATATCCATACTTCCGTAGTAAACCATCGTAATTTGTATTAACTACGGATAATCCGTAGTAGCTGGCACCTCTGAGTACCTGACCTACTGTCTAAATATACAGTAAAATACCGTTACTACGAGAGTTCGTAACAGCATAAAAAATTGTCGTAGTTACGAGATGTCGTAAGAACCGAATTTTTATATAAACAAACAATTTTCTAGGTTATTGATGTATGTGGGATAGGAATAATAACAGTACAGTTTACCTTGGCTAGTATCTCTGTTATTATAAAACAAGACTGCCAAAAACGACAGGCATGTGTTTATTAGGCATACCATCCAAAAATTTTATTTATTTCATGATTTTCATTAGCTTTTGTTACCATTTTCTCTCACTACAGCACGGCAAAACCTAAGGTAAACAAAACAAAAATGGAAGTCTAGCGAGGCGGGGGAGGCGGCAACTAAAACGAACAGCACTGCCAGCTCACTCGTTATTGGCTGGAACGAAAAATGCTGCACCAATAAGATCTTATGAATGCACTAACAAAAGACGCACGGCTGTTCCATATTATCTACTTTCTAAAGCAAAGATGTTCTGAAGTAGCAAAGTCAAAGCAACAATAACAGTTTTTAATATGAGTACAGTTTATTTATCCAATTCAACATAAATTTTGCTAAAATAAAAACCTATAGTTAAGAAATCATAACACGTAATGTATAAAAATATGACACAAGAAGTTTATGAACTTACTCTGGTTACGCTAGGTAGTGTAAAACTTCAACTCCAGGCGTTCAAAAAGAGATCCAAAAGAAGTTTCCTTTTCATGCGTTGCCATGATCGGGCAAATCTAACGTGTTCTACAAACAACTAGGTGAAGTTCAATAAACGTAACTTTTTAAAGTAACTTCTTGCAGTATAACACACACAACGAAAAAAAAATCGTAGTGAAATTGAAACTGATTCTGCAACGCCGTTCGTCTTAATAAAACCGAGATGACGCAAGCGATGCTGTGTACTCAGTCCACGTGCCACTTTCGCTTTCATGCTGTACCAAGATGGCATCAATAACAATCAAGGTCGAGTCGAGCATGTCACGGCAGCGTTGCCAGATACAACTACATTTCCATTTCCACAGTTGCCATATCTCGTGTTTTTCATTCTTTATTTGGTATTAATAAAATGACTTTTAAACATTAAACATCTACGCTATGTCATGTACAAAAACCGTTTACAAAACAGTAGAACCTCGATTTAACTAAATGCCCCGGGCCATGAAAATGTTAACTCTAAATCAATGTTTCGTTAAATCGGACATCATATTTATTCACCCCCCTCCACCAGTAAAAAAAGTTAAATACTCAGGCATGTTTTGGCGGAATTTAAAGTAATTTCAAAAAATTCTGTTAGCTCAAAGCAATAACAAAACACATTTCCCGTCACCAGGTAAACCACCGCAATGAAAGAAAAAAGTCTACAAAAAAACTTCAAAAAATTCTAGTGGAATGCTTTGCTAGCGTGCGCATGGTGAGTTAGGCTGCCCACACGCCATCAGCACGTGAGATGTGACTACAAACACCGCCAAGCCGTCAATCTCTCCGTCTCTCTCCCGTCCTCTCAACCAATGAAATTCATTAACAATCCATAAAAATGTTAAAAAAAATAAAACTGCCATGAAAACTGAACTAAAAGTTTGCGAGTCAACAATAATATAATAATTAAATATGTGCGGCGGTGGCCATTGTAGCTTGTAGACAGCCGCGCTCGTATAACAAACTGTTTGGTATGCTACGTCTGCTCGTTAAAAAATACTTTGCACTGAGGGGATTTTTTAGCATCGGAGAAACAAATTATTTAAGTTTACGGTACCAAATTTGTTGTAAAAAATTTGTATCAATAAAGTTGCTGCTTTTAAAACGGGACGCGACCGAAAATCACGCTGGCCACCACTGCATTATATCAGTAACAGAATTAAACAATAAAGCACGCTGCACCACAGTGGATTCTAACAGAGACACGAAGCATTATCTGTGAATTAGTTCATGTACTGCCACCGCCGTGCTGTGGTGACTGGGTACCTAGATACTCTTTCTCTCGCCAGCCTCTAGGATGAGGATATAGACGCACTCTTTTTACTGAACACAGAGTCGCTTGCTCGGTCACACATGCTGGTCTCAAAGTCACTCCCACTGCGAAAGTTTTTAAACAATTTTATTCTTGTTTCTCGACAGAAGGTTCCAGCTTATCTACGGAGAAATAAGTATATACTGTGGCCAGTGTTAGTATTTTTAGTACACTAACAATACAATTTATATTTTAATTTATCAAAGTCACCAAATTATTTCATACATTTTTTTTGTTATATTCAGAAGGTTCTTAAAAATCATTTTGTTAAATTGATGTTTTTTTAAATAAGTGTACGCAAAATCGTGGTTCTACTGTACTTGAATACGTGACGAATACACAGATTGAATTTAAATATACAACTAATTGAATACAATATATTTTAATAAGTAAGTATTTTCATATTAGCATATATTTTGTTAATTGAATAATATTACATTTTTTTCCCTTATAGTTTCCCGTAAACTTTGCAAATTTTCATTTTATTTATTTTACGCACATTATACGCTGCTTTCAATACTTTCACAATTCTGTGGTACTCCTATAATCATGGCATCTGATGACTGAATTACAACTAAAACCAGTCGTAACGATGGATTGGTTACGGTTTACTGGAACTGGAACACTGGATGCTGGAACTGGCTGCTGGGCTCCGCTCTGTTTCTCACACAGCTAGATATCCTCGGATCAACTTACCAGTGAAACATCATGGACTACAATCTGCTTATGTTGTCTGCTCTCCCTTCCCTGTACACATCCTGTTACCAGCGATATCACCAGTCGTCTAAGACAGTTATGAAAAAGTAAAGAGATAATTTTAAGAATGTTTCTGCCCATTATATATATATATATATATATATATATTAAATTCCAAAATAAACTACATAATGAGATTCTGCTTGAATTAAGAGAAAACATATACCAAAATTGCTCTTAAGAAGCATGTAAATACAGCGGGGGAAGGCCTATTCCGCTTGTGGGAAAATTCCGGTTATGGGAATTATGGTTAGAAGGCGAGAAAAAGTTATAAAACAGCATGTAGCATGTAAACACGGAATTTAATTTTAACTTATACTACGTATTATCCTACATAGTAAACCGTCTGTGATAGTTACATACACACAAAAAATATATATATACGTAATTGGATTTAAGACACGTGCCTGTCATACTCCAGCGCCAGCTACGTTTGTGGCCTTCATCTCCGGCTCCGTAATGTCTGGGTTACGTCATCGGCTGTGTGTGTGAGAGCGGTAGCGGGAGGTGGGGGTGGAGTCCCTGCTGTGGTGACAAGCTAATCTTCGGACGTGCCACTGATAACACTTACTTCGAGGAAGTACAGTCAGTCACAAAACTTTACGTGTCTCTTGCACGTCGGCGACGCACTATTATTCCATTTTATTTTTTATTAACGTCGCATTTATGCACTATGTTCACAAATAAATTTACAGATAAAAAATTAAGTCACACTAAAAAACATAGACAAATTGCAAACATCGTAGAGCATATCAAAACATCATTCACTGTCACTTGAGTCGTTTTGAAGAGGTGTTGCTGTGCCACTTGTGCCGGCAGTTTCATCATCAGGCAGATTGTTTAAGGCAGCGGGCGCAGATAGTGTCTTGAACACGTCCGTGATGCGTGTTTGTTTAGTTCGCTTGGACTTCTCAAACTCCAGCTGCTTAAGTGAAAAAAGCATTCCTCCTGAGTTATCATTTCTGTAGGTTTGTCATCCTCTGAAACTTCACTTACGCTCTCGTCTTCTTTAACTGTGTTTGTAACAATGTCTACAATCTCCTCATCTGTGTAATGGTACTCGACAGGAACGTCACAATCAACAGTAAACAATTCTTCTATGCAGTTTTCTCCCAGGTCTAAATTCTTTAGTTCAGGACTAGTTACAGTCTTCGCATATTTCATCAAGTCATTCGCCATTACTTTTTTATGGTTAACAGTAAAACCTTTGAAGTCGGCAGGCTCATTTTCACAGTCTTCACGGTAAATTATTGTTGGCCACAGTTTATGCCATGCATTGTTCAAAGCAGATTTAGGAATGCTGTTTCAAGCTCTAGCCAGAGCCCACACTACGTCTTTCAAACTATAGCTTTTCATTATCTCTACAACAGTTTTCCCGTCATTTAAGTCAGTTAGGAATGACCGTAAAAACTCCGATTGGTAACGGCACTTTAGCGAGCGCAGGATTCCCTGGTCTTGGGGCTGAATGAGCGACGTGCAGTTTGGCGGCAAATAAATAACTTGTACGTTATCCCTTGACAGTGTCTCAGCTGGTGGGTGGGCGGAACACTTATCCAACAATAGTATGATCTTGCAGTTCGGGTCCAAGCCTACATTATTGCAGTGTTGCCTAGCCTGTCTCACAAAACTTTTAAACCACTCGGTGATTATATATTTTGTCACCCAGGCTTTCTTGCTTGCTGTATATTCTACAGGCATTACTTTAACATCCTTTAATTTGCGCGGCCGCATACTCTTACCGATAACCAGAAGTTTCATCTTGTGTGTTCCAGCTGCATTTGAACAACCTAACACTGTCAACCTATCTTTATTTTCTTTCATTCCTGTATGTGCATCGTTTGAAGTACACAAAGTGTTTTTCGGCATACATCTCCAGTACAACGCAGTTTCATCTGCATTGTACACCTGTTCGGGAGATA